>JBBDHI010000014.1:13284467-13298744 GCA_037177115.1 Craterocephalus stercusmuscarum
AGTTCACCGGGGTCAGGGTAAGTCTGCATGTCTGTCTGTCTGTCTGTCTGTCTGTCTGTCTGTCTGCATGTCTGTCTATCTATGCCATTCCTTATAATTTCATACACACAACAATAGCACAATAATACAGTGAGCCAAGTGGAATTTAAACTAATGCTTAGTCACTTGTGTGAAAAATGGATATTTTAGAATTGCAGTAACATTTATTGCTCTACAGATGGCAGCACTGTTCTTCCTTATCTTTCAGTGATCTTTCAGTGGTCCGCCAGGATGTATTACAAACACATTTTGAAATAAACATCAACATCTGCTATATGTTTATGAACAGGTTTTGGTGAACATGCAGTGATTTTCCCTACTAAAGTGATTGCATTATGGCTGTTGCTCGACCTCTGGGGGGGATTTTACTTCCATTTTCTGCCTCTCCCCCGAAGAGATATTAGAGCAATATTTCTGGTAGAGAAGGGCATGCTTGGCAGTAATTAGGATTCCTGCTCATGCGCACATCTGAAAAAAATATTTTTTAAGTAGAGATATCGGCTCTGATTCTTTCATCCAGAATTCTAAGAACTTAGTATGCTTGTTGTTTGAGATTACATGCCGGAGGCAGGACCATAGTATTAATAATGACTTGCATATAAAAAATGATAACGAAAAACACCTTTATAGTTGCAGGACCACTGGGAAAAAAGTTGCATGACTAGCTTCATCATAATCTGCTCTGGTATTTAGAGTTGGCAGACTTACTTCCTGATAACTACAAACAAAATGATTGTTGTGATACAGAAATTGCAAACTGTGCAGGAGTTACTTGAAACACTCCGGCTCATGTGAGGTACCTGGATGTAGTCCGGCACTCCTGTGCTGTCCATCCGGCTGGCCACGTTGACGGTGTTCCCCCAAATGTCATACTGGGGTTTTCTCGCTCCAATCACACCCGCTACGACAGGCCCCATGTTCAACCCTGAGAATACATGACAGGTAACTGTGAGGCCCTGTATCACTTATATCGTTTAAAGGAAATATTAATACTATGTTATAAAAAAAAGGAGATTACTATAGTTCTCCTTTGACTGACCCAACAAGGCCTTTCCAAGGAAGATTTATCAGATAATGCTTCAAGATCAATTTCCTTTGCCCTCCAGGCTTACCAATCTTCATCTGGAAGTTGTTGAAGGAGTGCTCGTTGATGTATTTCATCTGCTCTCTAAGCCTCATGGCATAGTCGGCCAAGGCCAGGATGTGTGAGCGGCCTTCTCTATCGTACGTGGAGTCATTAAGGCCAGAGGCTGCCATGTAGGTAGAGCCAATGGTTTTGATTTTCTCCAGCTGGCGGAACCTCTCCTCGCTGATGATCTATAGAGAAATAATCAAGGAAGGGGGGGGGTGTGTGTGTGAAAGAAACAAAAACAGTATTTGAGCTACAGTACACTCAAGCAGGAAAGTGGTGGTCCTAACTGTATAAAACAAATATTTAACTTCCCACATCAACTTATCATGAGATTTACCTCATCAAAGTCAGCGATGATCTCATTGAGCAGCCTGAGACACTCGACCCCCTCGTTGTTTGCTTCCAGTTCCACGTAGAACTCGGAGAAGTTGCTGATGGAGGCGAACATGACGGCGACGCACTCACATGACTGGTAGTACAACTCATCATTCCGACGCTCCCGGGCAAGAAAATGGGCAGCCACGTCCTTGGGCAGTATGTTGTGGAGCAGGCGGCGGTTATACGCCTGCAGCTCCTCCATCTCCTCCTTCTCTTCTGTGGCCTTAGGAGGGACAGAGAAAAACGAGCTTGCTCAGATGCATTGTCAGGTGACTGGATTCCTGGAAGTACTTGACATGTCTCAGGAGCAAATAATGAAATTTATAATGGCTGGATTCCTCTTCAGGTTCTTCATTTTCAGGTCTGATGCCATGTTTACTTACTGACACACAAGCATGGCTTATGTGCTGTAGAATAGGGCTGTCTCATGGTCATTCATTGATAACCTCATGATATCCATGGGGAAAAAGAACTTTGATGAGTTTAAATAATTGCTCATTTGCTGCTTCGTTCACCTGCAGCTTCCAGAGAAAGTCGAGGCGTGCAGTGGACTCCACCTGCTGGCCATGCAAGTAAAGAGCCAGGACAAAAACCATCAGGACTACAGGTGTGATGACCTTTAGGGAGACCTTGGTCACAGTTTCCAGGCTGAGGAGGGAAAGCGGAGTGTGACTGAGAGTTCTGCTTTGGAGTGAAAACGTATTTGATCAAAGACAAATTAAAATGTAGAGAACAAGCGCAAACTTCTCACCACTGTTCAGTAGTTTCATTGAAACTAAGTCTGAAACAAAGACAAGAGAAAGTCACACCTACGGAGCCAACAGACCACTTCAATTTGCCAGAACAGAAATACAACTTACTGTTGAAAGGAATCATTAACGGGGGCTAATTGCCTGAGGGGAAGAAAAAGAGAGCATTTAAAGAAAAAAAAAACAGAATGTAGGTCTTCTACAATCTTAACCTTATCAGAAAAACTAGGCCAAATCCACATTAAACCACAGTCTTGTGACACATAAGCTGAAACATTTCAGTCGTAAATGAGGAAAGAGCGAGTGTATATATGTGCCTTTGTGAGGAACTCAGGGCGTTAGCGATGACCAGCAGGTCCGCGTTGTCGAACAGGGCCACCTGAGGCCACTCCACCAGCAGGATGAAAGTGAGCTGGATGAACAGCATCAGAGCCAACTTCCCAATGCTGCTGATGTGGAGGAACACGGAGCAGGCCAGCAGGGTCAGCAGTACACTGTAGCTGAAATACTGCAGCACAGGGGAGACAACAAGAGACCAGGGATGATTTGAGGTGAATATTCAAATATAGTTTTCATGCAGCACACTGAAAAGAAACACAAATGTTCTGTCATGAATCACTAACACACTCTCTCTGTCTCACACACACACACACACAAGCTAAAATGTTATGGGACCAACCTCAGGGAAATGGCAGGGCATGGCCTGAATGGAACACAGAGTCAAACCGTCCTCTGCTATGTGGGTCAGGTTGTGAAGCAGGCAGAGAGTCACTGATGTGTTCTGCTCCTTGGCCACACAGTCCTGCAGTTCCTCTCTGCTGCAGGTAAACTGGCAAGAACAGAAACATTCTGTCGTTTAGGACTGGCATGTGGAAGCAAATACACTGAACATGCATTATTTCTCAAAGCTGGCATAACCACCTGATAATACAGCAATTGCCAGACAGAGTGCAAATGTATTTAGCAAAAATCCTCATCTCACTTGGAAACTGCATTGAACCAAATCCCATTAAGTGACTCAAGGGGTCAACAATTCAGAAGGATATTTCAAAGTACTGTCAGCGAAGGATATGGAGGAAGTAAAACATCTTTACTAAAGTGTGGTTAAAGTGCCAAACACTTCATGCCAATGGCTGGAGGTGAGTTTCGGTACAGGCAACTTTCACATGCACAAGCCTTCCTTGGCTGTTTTTGTGATCTCTGAAGCACTTGTAATATTGCAACGGGGCTGTCATCATGTTTAAGTTAAGTTGTTAGCCGTTACATTAAAAATCAAATGTCAATATTGTGTTAATACACATGAGGATGCTGCAGGTTTCTGGTACATTAAACCTTGAATCGATAGAACATGTTGTCGATATTTTGCTCTTTATGTAATCAGGTTGCCTTTTTATACCAATGAGTTTTTGTTGCATGTTCTTATACGGTTATGATCAGACTCCCCATCCACAACATTATTCATTGTTCAGATATTTTATAATCATTAATTTTTTTGGGATGGAATAAAAATATTTTTGAAAAAAATCGGATATGTTGGCACTCCTCATAAATAAATAGTTGTATATTTATAGCTCATTTAAATCTGATTCCACACATGTGCAAACACAAATCAAAATGGGTTTATATAATGTTGATAAACATGGGATACATATTATGTTTAAAAATAGACACATTTCTACAACCCCATCTGTCACAGCTACAGATTATGATTGAATGCAGCTTTTCCTCTAATTATAGCGCCCCCCTAGGCATGATGGTCTAATCTTAAAGCACAAATCTTGCTTTTTATTTTTTCCAAATGTCTTAAAAATTGGCTCGGCAACATCTGTGAGAAAATTCATGGCAGAAATTGAGGAACAGATGAACGAGAAATTCAAAATCCCCCTCTGTCGCCGTTCGCAAATGATGTGGGACATCTGGAAACAACATGATCACACAAAAGAACAGCTCCGTCGTTTAAAAGCCACTAAATGAAAACCTCCAGTGCCTACCATGTTAGCAAAAGAAGAGATGAAGAGGAGAAGGATGGTGAAGACGCCCACCAGTGTGCTGTTTGTTCGAGACTGGACTATTTTCTTGGTAAGCGTCTGCAAGGCAGCTGGGAAAAGCTTCAATACAAACAGCACATAAAAGGACAGATAAGAGAGAGTTAATATCACGAGTGATGTGAGCCACACAGTACTCTTATCTATAGATGACTTGAAGAGGAACGATATAGGTAGTGAATGGCTTTGTTTCCTACTTTAATGCAGGAGTAGATGGCACAGATGAAGAGGATGTTAGCAAGGACGATGAAGATGCTGATGTAAAGACCGAGCATAAGGGTTGTTCTGTGGAAGAGAAGAAAGCAAGCTCATTAGGATGTACAGCTCTAATTAACTCCTCATAAGCTAATCAAGACCACATTTCCTGTCCGTAATTCAGTAGAACTTGGAGAGGCAACTTGTCAAAGAGACGACTTACTTTGGGAAAATGATCATCTGAATAAAGCAAATGAAGCAGAAGACAATGAACGTGCAGGCCACGTATCCCCCGAAACGATCATCGATCTTTTTGGAGTACTGAGAACGAAGAATTACGTTGAATTTGTTCGCAACACATTGTAACTTTATTCTACAGAGAATAAAGCGAGTTTCACATCATCTCTTAATACAAACCTTTTTCTCCAGGTCCACTCCCTGAAATGTGAGCAGAAACTTCTTGACGTGATCCTTCCTCAACTGGTCAATGCTGCGTGCATCGATTGCCCGTCCAAGAAACTCGTCCACCTCATCCTCAGGGTTCAGGGTTTCCTGAACGCAGCGACTATGGGGTACATGGATCAATAGGTCACTCTCTGGAGTATGTGAACGTGTATGCGAGAAAACGGCCCTGTGTTGTGACAGGCAGGAACACTCACAGCTAATATGGTATTATTGCTGTGTTGGATCTGACTGAATTAAACCAACAGTGGGCTCTCAAGCGAAAGTACTACAGTAACAGTCTGCCAGCCAACCTCTAATAACAATAGATGCCCTAATAACAAGAAAACAGAGCAAAAGTACGCACTTTTCTTTGCTGGATGCTGCATCGATGCCCTGTGAAACACAAAAAATAAGACTTGAAATATGATCAAAACGGGTAGAGAACATGACAGAAAAAAAGAGGGAAAAGGGACAAGTTATAGTGTAGTTACAGTACCAGTGAAATATAGACAGAGACTCAGACATCTGCACAGTTAATCCCTGTGAGCCAGACTGATGTTTTAATTAATGCTCGGAGGCTTCAAATTACACCCTCTTTGCCCCTACGGCTCAAACCCTCTGAGACAGAGAGGACAGAGGAGGAGAAAAGGGAAAGAATGTAGGAAAGAAAAGGAAATTAGACTTCAAGCACAGAGAGAGGGGGGAAGTGACAAAATAGCTGCAGCTGCAGCGCCATCAGGCTAACTTGGGTTACATGATGAACTAGGAATTCCCAGGGGTCTTATTGTGTCTTCTGTTAGTTTGATGGAAAGAGATCAATACTTCTCGCATTTCCATAGTCTCTTTTAAGCTTGCAAGGCAAGTACTGTGAATATGTGCCACACTATGACTTAAATTCATCATTAAGTGTTAATTTGGCTTAATAAGATCATAATCCTCAGCATCAGTGGGGGTTAGATATTAAAAAAAAACATTTATACCTTCGCTGAGGAACAGTATAGGTCTGTGTTGGTCTCAGGATTAAATTTTCAATACAGATAAAGAAATGTAGAGTCCTCCAAATACCTAATGCATAGGCCCTGGAGCTCACATTAAATGACTACTGACTGGCTGAAAGTTAGCTGGAGTAAGGAGGGCTTGACCATGGACTACAACAAATGATTTAAAAACAAGGAAGAGCACAAAAAAACAGCAAAAAAAACAAACAAAAAAAACAAGTTGAATGTAAAACCAAGAGTTGCACTTGCCAGTATTAATTACGTAACACATAAGTTTCCCTGCATCACAAAGCAGATCTTCATACTCTGCATTCCCAAGCAGAGCAGAGCTAAAGTACCAACAACAGCACCCACACCTGCCCGGAGCTCAGATTGTTTGACATATTTCTGTTAGCTGTCTGTAAATTCTAATTCTAAAGTACTGGGACGTGCATTGGCCGAGGCAGTGAGGAGCACAATGCAGAGATATGTCAGGATCTGTGGGGTTTATTCCATCAAACTAGCAACCATAAATCACTATACACAAAATATTTTTCAGCTTTTCTGACTGGACATCAATCAAATCTGACCCTGGGAACCCAACATATGGTGTTAACCAGATTAAGCCATTAGACAGTAGCACACTATACATACAGGGATAAAGGTAAAATGGAAGTGCTGGGATGTTTACAGGGAGTGCTCACCATCTTCTTAATCTGCAAACATCTGTTTGTTATTGTAAGATACTGTTAATTATTTAAAGTCGGGTAAATGTTCTCTGCCAAGACTAAAAATGATACTGTACAATCTACAGGCTGTCTGCAGACAGAGGTGACCACTCACAGCCTCTACAGGCTTGCTCCGGCACCTTTTCTGGAAAAAAATGATTTCCTTCCAAAGAAAAAATGAATTTTTTCATGAAATATGAAGTATGTATATTCTCTTCCCCACAACTCATTACAGTATCTTAAGCTAAATTCCCTCTTTGTCATTACTGTGCAGATAGTCATTTTGGTAGTGACTCTGTGTTTATTACGCTTTTCTTAAAAAAAAAAAAAAAAAAGTAAAGTTTTAATTAAATATGGAAGCCCAGGGCAGTCTTATTCTCCTCATTCTTTTTTCCAGTGGTTATCCTGAGATAACAAGTTAATATTCTCATTATCTCTAGATTGCGAAGACTGTCTTCTCGGGATAACAGACAATTCATGTTGTGATCTAAATGAAAAAACAAAGTTTTTTTTTTAGAGAAAAGAAGTTAGTTTTTTGAGATCACAAGATGATTATTGTTTGTGTTCCATCAAAACAGAAACATCATCTAGGGTGGATCATTGATCAATGCCGGATGCAGCACACATTTTCAGCTTGAATCCGTTACTCTGAAGGTTTTAAGGAGACGAAGAAACTGAAACTGACCTTGCACTCGTTTTTTTATAGTGAGTAACACTATTGAACAAAGTTAGAAGAACCTGTTATCTTACTGTTTTACCGTGATATCGGGATAATAATCACATTATCACAGGAAACAATAATTTTGATCGTGAAATAACGAAAAAAAATCCCATTATCACATCTAAAAATGCGTTTTTCCAAGATAACAAGAAAATTATCCCTTTATGAAAAAACATGTGAACTCGCTATGGGCTTCTGTAGAATATCACAGTGTTGTCCAAATATGGTCACTTCTCACTTCTCAAACAATGAAGGCTTGAAATCAGCTGCTTAAATGGGAAACATGTGGTGATTACATCCACTGGGGGGGTCTTTGATGACCAGAGCTCATCTGAAGTTTGCATTTATAGCACATCAGCTGAGTGCTAACATGGTCGAACAGGATGCTCAAAATATCTGTGATGCTTACTTTAGTTTTATGCATTAGTGTATACATGTATCACTCTCATAGACTGAAAACGTTTTTTCCACTCTATGGTTCCTCTCTATGCAACACAAGAACAGGTTTACTCAAAGCTCTGTGGCATGCCTTATCTCTGAATGAAGGCTGCAGTGCATTTTTGACAAGACAAACTGGTGACATTAGCAGCATGTGGTTGTCCACAAACTCCCCAGATAAGCTTTGGTTTTACTGTTTGTTATTAATGAAGAAATGAAGCTACAGTTTCACTTCATCAAGTGTTTTGTAAGATGATACAAACAGTAATGATCCTAGAAGAAAAATATCTTTTCATAAAGACTTGCTTTGCTGACCCCAAATTTAAAACTAAAGTGAGATTTGATTTCAGAAAGTGGACAAGCCGTCTGATAAAAGTGAGGATGCTATTCCGCGGTCTCACCATTTTCTTGTAGACTTTGGACTCCTTGCTTCTGGAAAAAGGTCTCTCCGACACCCAACGTGGCATCAGTCCCTCTGCAGAATTCGCACGTGCCCGCTGCATCTTGGCCATCATGGCTTTCTCTTCTTTCTGGAGGTGAAAAAAAAAAATCCCCACCAGGGTACACGCTTTGTCAAATAAACCCCTCTAAGCCAGGTGACAAACCATTATACTGCTTCTGTGAAATCTGGCACCGGTGTGACATTCTGAAGGGGTCATGCAGATAATCAGGAACATGTGTGTGTTTCACCATGCACAAACCCTTTTCTGGCTGCATCCCAGCACCAAAAATGTTTCAATGTTATTCTCCTTCAGGTAAGCGTTCCTTTCTCCTCCAAAGCCCGGCTCCACCTCGTAGTCCCCATTCAGATACTGCAATGTCGCTTTGGTGATGTGGATACGTCTAGAGTGATGCAAAAAGAAGTTCAGAGACGCCGATATGTCTCTGGGACCTTACGTCAGCGGGGCAGCAGAATGTGGAGTGTGAGGGACTTACCCTGCCTTCCCTCCAGCTTCCATTTGGTTGGCGAGGGTCACATCATTGGACCAGACGTCAAACTGCCACTTGCGCAGGCCCAGGACCCCGCAGTGAACGCGTCCACTGTGAATCCCCACCCGCATGTTCACATTAACACCTGTCACTTCTCTCACCAGCCTGCAGATGTACGCACGTAAAAATACACACAGCTGTCAGACAAAAACACCGTTTAGCTTCAGGATCTCTTCAGAGCTCGGTGTGGCAATCACAATGAAAGGCATTTTGTACTTAATCTTGAGTGTGTGTTTTATGGTGCTTCAAAAAATAAGCAATGTGCAATTGACTCACGAGATGGCTTCAATCATGTCTACTCCCATTTCTACGCAGCAGTGGGCATGGTCAGCCCGCGGCTCGGGCAGCCCTGACACACAGTAGTAACAGTCCCCAAGGATTTTGATTCGCAGGCAGTGGTTCTCCTGTACAGCAAGGACACACAACACATCACCTGCAATATTAGACCTTTAATTACATCTAAAACAGCTTGCTCAGGTCAAGCAGATGCATAATTTAGATGACTCATCAGTCCCTGCATAGACTAATTGGTGTGCTCCACAATATAACCCACACACATAGACACACAGCACAATGAGTACATCATGCTGGCTTTTGTCATACACGCAGTGTGTGTTACATAAGAAGCAGTGGTTTAGACTTTTTGCTATGGAAGTGGCGGCAGCGGGAGCCACAGGTGTCTCACCGAGGCCAGCTTGTCAAAGCGGGCAAACAGCTCGTTCAGCGTCATGACCAGCTCCTGGGCCGTGCACTGAGATGCCAGGCTGGTGAAACCTTCGATGTCGGCAAACAGTATGCTGCAGGAGAGGCGAGGGTAGGAGAGAGGGCGAGGACAAGCCGAAACGGGCGAAAAAAGAAATAGAAAGGCAGGAGTTAGAGAATAAGATCGCTCAATAATGTATTAAGTGAGTTAGCGTGGTGCAGAAGCTCCCTCCCATCTCACTGTCAGGCACACACATTTGTTCAGCCCTGGCTCTCATCATCTTGGCCGATATAGGTCATCACATCCAGCCCTTCCCTCTGAGAACACCAGCCCCCCATCCCCCTGTCTGCATGCCTTTCATTGCTAACTTTTGATAGTAATGAAAAGCAAGCATAAACAAGGCCACAGACAAAAAGTTCCAGTTTAATCTGGCAGATGGTGCTGTGGGTCCCGTGAGGACCACCACTGAGAGGAAGCAGGTGATCTGGACTTTAATTACAGAAGTCCAAAGTACATCTGTGTATCCCACTGTAATCAAAGTGTAATCAAAAGACTAATGCTTTACTGCGCGTAAAGCATTAGTTCGTCTTTTTCAGGTAGATTAGTCCAAATTCTAAATTTATCCATCTTAGATGATTTTCTGCGTTGTGGTAGATTTTGGCATGTATTTTCATGAGCACACGACTGGAGATTCCTGCTTTTCAACATCCACACTCTACATGCATTTTTTTTTTTTTATTAGTTTAATTATGTATTTGATGCCCTTACCCCCCATTTATAACTGTACTGCTTTATTTTGCACTGACTTTATACGAATATAACATATGCTCTGCTGAAAGAAACTAGCTTGCTGCACACTCAAACTCTGAACCTCACTGGCCCATCCAATGCAGACAATGAGTACTTTTCAGAAAGAGGAAATGAGGGTCAGTCATGCTTTCCTCATCACTGGAAAACTATTTCCAGTGATGAGGAAATAGTGATGCATATATAATTTGATATTTGAATTTGTATTTGAATTTAGAAGTGGGTAGACACGATGCACACTAAAAACTGAACCCTGTATTATAATGTGGATCTAAACATTGCCTGCACTTGCTGAGAGGGCTGACAATTTGATGAAGATCAAATAAAAAAAATAAAAAAAACAATAACCTCCAAAAGTTTTACTTTGAGTCCAGCAACCTTTACAAGTGCCTTTTTTTATCTAACCATATAGATAAAACAAAACAGTGAATAACCAACCTCTATGATCCGCTAATAAAACTGAGTATTACTGTAGCTCATTAATCTGCGTAAAGAAACAGGAAACTGTCCCTAATAGAGCTGACAAAGGAAAATCCAGTAATTCTAATTATGGCTCTAATTTGCCAAACATTAAGAATGCACCTTCAGCACCACAAAACATGAACTTCTAATTTGATTTATTAGTTCTGTAATGTTAATTTGAAACAAGGCCAGCAGGGCTTAATGTCAGGTTACGATGGTCACGGATTAGTCCAGTAAGTTTATACCTTGCCAAAGCAGTGATGCTGAAACAAATTATTCCACTAAGTACACAACTTCTTCTCAGAAGACAATAGACCTGCACAGCAGACACATTTCATGTTGCCCCACCACCACCTCCATCATAATAGATGAAGAGTTTCAGTCACCTTTTAGTGCAGAGTTATTCCCACTGTGGTGAAATCCATCGGGTCAGGCTGAGACGAGGAGCCAGCAAACCTCGGGTTTGTTTGTTATAATTTGCTTCAGAAGATGCAGCAGTGTGCTTAAGTCAATATCATTACTGCAGCCGGAGCTGTCAGTGTCAATAAACAACGAAATGCATAATGCATGCTGCCAGGGAAATGGCTGTTGGAGTTACACTGTAACTGACACATCAGTCACTGGAGAGAGGTCAAAGCCGCCGATGCTGGCTGTGACCGCTCAGCAGCGAAGCCGAGCAAGTCTGCAAGTGCACAGCTCTGCATAAGTTTACCTAACGTTGTCGTGTTTTTGGATGTAGATCTTGTGAAACATCATATCTTCCTTCTTGGCATTGATATCAGCCTTCATCTCCATGGCAACGTGCCTTGGCAGCACTGACAGCAGTAAACGCTCCTATGTGAGAGATAAAGACAGAAAGAGGAATTTGAAAAAAGAGAGACAGAAAAGAGAGAGTCCATTCATTTTAATTCGTTTCCACTGTTAGAATGCTCAGTGAGTCAGCCTCACTCGCTGCTGTCTGCGTGGGAATGTGTTAGTCAATAAAGAGGACTGGAGATACTTGTTACACTCCAGAACACGTTGTCGACCTTGAAAAACTGAGAAAAACAAATTGAAGTAGTAATGGAGACACCCATTTGTTGCTCGTTTGCATGTATGACGTATCATCGGACAGACCTGCAACTGAGCTGACTTCTTGTCGTGTTCTGCTTGAATTTGCGAGCGTCTGCATGGGTATTTGTGTACCTGCTGCTGGTTCTCCCTCTGCAGGTGAAGTCTGGCCTGAATGTATCCCCTGGTCTCCTGAAAAGCTTGCCTCTGGGAGACCTCAGCAGGGTAGTGGGTACAGATCCCGATCATGTTAGTGCACAGGAAGATCAGCACGTTGGCACTGATCTGAAAAGACACACACGAGACAGTGGGCATAAAGAGGAGAAGAAAGTAGGAACATGTCTCTTTGGTAGAAAACAGTACACTCTGCCTGACCTGGGTGAGGTCATTTGATGAAATTGATAACATTCTGTGTCATAGGAGTGACTGCGAGGCGAAAAATTCCTCAAACGTCTGAGGAGCCATTAGATGTGATCCGGTCAGAGATGGCGAGCATGGTCTCATTTTGCAAGGGGTGAATTTTCCCCACTTTGTGTTTTAAATGGTAGCGAGATGCTCAGAGGGTAGTATCACACAAAAACACAATGACTTTAGATTTTATTGTGTTTGAGCTGAACAACAACATTTTGTTGGCTTTTCAAAGTATAAAATCCAATAAATTCCTGTTTAAAGCAAAAAAGCATCCAGAGTCATGTGAAACTGAGATTTTGTTTATAAAAACAAAAGATATGAGCCAGAACAACATTCATTTATGGGAACGTAAAAAACAAAGACAATGACTTACAGCTCGTTGTACAATTCAATGTGCAGCTTTAGACAAAAGCAGAAGCAGCCATTTAATACATCTTTGTGACTAACCGGTGCCGTGAGCTGTGGAAATATAGTGCGCAATCTGTGCAACATTATCTGTGCCTTGAGTAAATTAAGTTTAGCTATGGAGTACGGTAGGCTTCAGGGGGTCATTGACCTTGAAGGCATTCATCTGTGCTGCTGCAGTCACTTTCTATGTGTGCCTGTGTGTTTTCGGACCCATGTGGTAAGCCAAGTCTGTTAGTAATTTCTCTCCTCACAAATCCACAGCCAAGACTGAACATCAGAAAGTTAGCCCAGAGCTCCGGACCCTCCCTCTGCTCAGAAACGCATGGGCATGCGCACACACACGTCTTCCTCATGTTCGGAAACACACTACAGCCTGGAAAAGTCACTTGACCCTTGACCGGAGCGCCAGAGTGCTTCCTCTAAAGATCATATCATCAATAATGAGAAAAAGACATGCACTGGACATGCGTGGAGGCTGGATCTTAATGTGGCTAAACAGCGACATCATCACTGACTGTGAGGAGGTGAAAAAACTCTTCACCGCTACCAGTACCTCTGAGCAAGAGCTGGTATGTTGCCAAACCAGTGTGTGCTTTGTATTCATCATGAGGATGGCAGAAGAGAGATGCAGAACTAGAGATAAAGACAATCTGTACACATGCAGCACGTCTTGCATATTTTCAGGGATGCGTCGTTGCCTTTTCAAAATACATATAAAGAAACAGTTTTGAGCCATCACATTAGCACCACACACTTCTTCAATTAGCAGATGAAAGCACAGCCTCAATCATGTACAATTCCTCACACTTTTCTTATACAGAGTTTACACTGTATACACAAGAGCTTCGCATTTGTTGTGACAACAAGATAATCTAACAACCTGTGCTTGAAACTGGACACCATCGCCAACAGGACAAGGGGAAGTAAATTCCACCCTGAGTATTAGTGAGCAACAATCAATACCATTTGTCCATTCTACCCAAAAACAAAGTCTTAAACTAGGTCAGGAGTGCATCAGTTAATAAATAAGGTGCAGATGAAAACATACTTTTAATCTACTGCTACAGACCAGTCCCTGGAATAGAGGCTCTATTATTCAGGAACTAACAACATATATTTAAATTTTCATCTCAAAGGGAGATTCATACAGCCAAGTTCCCTCTAACAGAATTTAAGTGGGAATGGGAGGGCTGTTTTTTTCTGACATATTTTCGGCTTTGGGTTACAGAGAAGAGCTGACAGACTCTTAGGGGATTCATATCAACACACCTACTTAAGTGACGATTAAAGCGAAGGCGTGTGGACCTACAGTACATCCACTCGTGCTCCTTACACAACTGGCTGTTTGATTGTTTCCTCAGTGAGACATTACATTTGGCATTCAATGTCACTCACATTGTGAGTTATTACATCAACAAATCAGCAAGAGGCTGAGATCTTGCTATGAACATAGCATCATCATGTTTTTGGAAACCCAAAGGCAACTTAGCTATCAAACAGCTCTGATATAATCTGGCTGCCAGTGTTAGGGCAGTTCACTGGAGGGACCCCAAAATATGGACACAGAACAAGGTGGTAAAGGTAGGAGGATCTTTAATGT
>JBBDHI010000014.1:13331772-13344651 GCA_037177115.1 Craterocephalus stercusmuscarum
GAAAAATATGACCCAAAAAGAATAATAAGATTTATATGCTGCACCGGAAGTTAATAAATTACATTTTTCGGCACTCCAGAATGCTCGAAAAAGACAAAAACAGGTATTTAAGAGCTTAAAAAAGTGGAATTTGCATGATATGTTTCCTTTAAGTTCAATTAGAAAACAATCACTGTTTCAGTTAAAGGAGCTATACCTGATACTGTAAGTCAGGCCATTTTAGTTAGCGATAGCAGCTAGTTTTTAGCTTTCACGCCACGCTCTTTCTCAGCAAATGGGGTTCAATTCCAGAACTTCCAGATTCCCCAGGGGAACGCTCTTACTGGCTGATCGGAAAGCAGAAGTTACGCATGTTAACCCTATTGGCAGAGAAAGAGCGTCACGCCAAAGCTAAAAACTAGCCGCAATGAACTTCCCCATTTTACCACATAGTATACCGTGTAGAAACCATTTTCTTAGAAAGATAAAAATAATATCAGACATAGCTCCTTTACAGTGTATTACAATGCAAGTGTTGTCATCATGTTGCCATTTGTCTACGATGTGTCTACGATGGTCACATGTGAAAACAACATTCTATGACAAAACTTTATTTCCTGTTTGTCTCAGTGCTGTAGAATCAACTGGTTAGATTTAGAAATCAAAACCACTTGGTTTGGGATTAAACACTTCTTCCACCATCATGTCATATATTCATTCATTCATTGTACCGTTTTTACCCTTTGAATGGAGCAGCTCTGAACAGTGCACAAGTTGCATATTCTTCAAACCTGAGTCTGTATCCACTTCCATTTCACTGGTTGGCCAGTGTCTTAGCTTCATCATGTGATGTACATGCTCACCTTATGTTCTCTCTTTTTTAGAAAAGTTTTAAGGTTTCCAGGGAAAAATAATACTTCCCCCAGTCACTACAGGATTATCCATTTCAGGATCTCTTAAAACAGAAGCTGACATGAGAAGTTTAAAGTGTTTAAAAAATCTAAAAGGCTGATGTGAGATCCGTGGCATGGTAGAACAACTCGGCAGAGAATAGAGGAGATCAGCAGAGGAAAGCTCCTTTCCCTAAAGGACTGGCTAGAAACAAAAGAAATCCACCATACACCACCAGTATGCGGGCTTGTACACAACAGTGCTGCAGTCAGGGCATCAATTTTGTATAGGAAATGACTGTTGAGGCAGCGCAGCAATGGCTGTGAAGCACTTAGGATGAGCGTGCCTTCCTCTCTCTCCCCACTGTAACCACGGGTTGATGGGAGGAGGGTTCCGCTGTTTGTGTGCCATGGGGGGAAGAGAGCGCTGGCAGCAGAATCATGTCTGCCTCCGACTCAAGCGCTACAGGACTCATCTGTAACAAGGTACGCTGTTAATGCTGCCTCTTTTTTTCATCGCTCTGCATGCAAACTCAGCCTCTGTATCCATGTGGCCCCTATCTGTCTGTTCTGAGACATCTTCCTCCTGCCCCCGCTCCCCATCGCTGTTTCGGCAGAAGTCTATTCTGGTCCACTCACTTTGGCAGCATCTCCTCACTTGTCCTCCCTTTCCTTTTTCCTGTGTTCTCCTCCTCTTCTTTGGACACAGTGTGCTGTACACATGTTATTAGTTTGTTTATTTCAACTTTGTCCAGGTTACATTACAGCTCTGAATTAAGCGAGTGGCTCATGGCTCATCTGTTGAATATATTGAATTCTGACCAAATATATCTTTGGTTTTGGCATAGCATCTGTGCCCAGGGGACAGATGTACTGAATGTCCCCAAATGTCCTGCTGAAGGACCAAGACATGCTGGCGGAAAGAGACCAGGACAATAACAGAAATGCTGACAGAATTTCGGGTTATTCCTGTTCGCACCTGTGCGTCTTGCAGATCTTTTGCATCTTTAGCAATTTCCTTTTGGGCAATTGGTTTTCGTATCTGTGGTAACTTCACATCATCCCTAGCCATTTTTTGGTCATGTTTATTTGTCAATGTGTCATATAAGCCACTCTAGGTAATCTTTGCTGTTTATTTTCAATATTTTGCTTGTGTTTTGCGGTGATTTGGGTCATTACATAATTTTTTTTGCATCCTTAATTGTTATTTTCACTTCCTTTGGTCGTTTAATGTCCTTTTATGTATTCTTCATGTAAATTCTCTTTTGGCATATATATTATACTTCTGTTCAGGTTCCCTTGGTTCCCAGAGCCCTTGAGCTCTGTGTGCTATGTCCTTCTAAGTTTTTCTCTATGAAGCCAAACATACTGTTCAAGTGAGGGTTTTGCAGACAAACCCTCACTTATTTCATATCAGTAAATGTGGAAGTCCACTTTTAGAAAAAAAATCTGACTAGTATAAATAGGCAGACTACATGTGTATAGTTACACGTAAACACGCTACACATTCAACTAGAAAATGAAAATCCACTATTATAACCCACTGAATCAAGTGAAAATGTCTCTGAGTTTTGATCTTGTCATCTTGTGTGTGATGAGGATGTGCTGCCCCCTGCTGGGGACAATCTGCAACTGCCGCTGTGTCCTCATCTCATTTTTCTGTCTGTAATGGGACTTCCAGCATGTGAGAGATTTCTCATTACCATGTCATTTCTTGTTTCCTCTCACTGGGGAGACATCTGCACTGAGAGTGTGTGTCTGTTGTTTAAAAAGTTGAGAGAGTCAGAAAACACTGCGAGCTGTGAGTTTGCCAGACACATCAATGTCGTTCCAGCACCCAAGCCCTTGTTTCTGTAATTACATTAGGTTCTTGTATTGATCCCAGTTTTGTATGGTGTGTAGAGATGTTTATTTTTAGAGCGATCCTGTACTGAACGCTTTGGGGGGAAATATTTGACTGAATCTGACAATGTGACTGTTTTTCCTCATTAGATTTTTGTTGTTTCATGTGGATACTAATGCTGTTATAATTGCTGCACTACAGGAAATAGGATTGCTTTACAGACATTTGATATGCATACCATGGATGCATACTCTATTATCGGACATTAAATACAATTTACATTTTTTCCAATCTGCATTCTTGCACATGAAGAGAAATACAAAACAGGCAAACTCAAGTAGATATTCCGACCCGAGTCGGATATTTCTGACTGGGTTTAGCTTTAAACAGCGTAGCAGCAAAGTGTCACACCTGTCATTTAGGTACATCCTAGTAAGCAGCAATGTGTGAATGTGCCAAGCGCTTGTCATATAGCTGACAGGTACCGAAGCAGCAACATGATCGCTAAAGATAGATGTAAAGAGCCACAAAAATCACCGAATCTTTACTTGAGATTCCTTCACAATTTAATAGCTTAGATTATGATGCAGTGTCAGTAATAGCAATGGAACACCTTTCTGAAACTGACAATGTACTCCACATTAAACCTGAACCATACATTTTGTAACGATGCTGTGAGCTTTGGAGGTTACTTTAAGACTATTCTTTGTGTTATTATTCCAGCAAGTTGATTATTTTTGTTGGGGACATTTACTAGGAATCCATGCAGTGTGAAGTAGATTGGTGTGATGTTTTCATAACCAACTTTGGGACATGGACAGTGACCTACACAAACAGATGTTGCTGCATATAGAGTATCAAGGTGAAATAATAAAAAGTGTATGGTAAAAGAATGCAGTGAGTATAGGTGAGGACAATATATAGATAAAGTCTGCTAATGAGACTTCTCATCAACCATCTGTAGAACATTCTGTGCTTTAATTAGGTTTTGTTTCCTCCGCGAGCAGACTGTACCACCTCTTACAGGCTTTGATATTCAAATGATGCCCACAAACTCTGTTCTGGATTCAGCTGAATCTGTTTTTTGTGGACACAAGAATAACAAAGACAGGATGGATTTAGTGGGAGGCGGGAAATAGATGGAATAAAAAGAACTGGGGGTTAAAAGAAGCACAACGTTCTTTTGGGGCTATATTTGGCTTTCTTATGTGGTTGCTCCTGTCTGGTATGTGAGGAGTCCTTCAGCTTCTCACCCAGCTGAGTTTGCAGCCATCAGAGCAGAAATTGAGTGGGAGAACAGTGTGGAATCTGTGAGATGGGCTTTGTGAGTTTTATTAGGTGAATGTAGTCAGAGCTATGTGTGACTTCTCAGAATGAACTTTTCTGTCCGTTGTCCATTTTTTGACCAGTCCAGAGTTATCCAAACTAATCCGAAACTTGAAGCTCGATATTTTATGTTGTTTCATAATCAGTATGTTCATTTTTATGTGTTTGGCAGCTGACTGGACTTTTGACTTCTGTGTGGCTGGGTGAATAGAGAAGCTACAAGGCTGTGCTGGTTGTTGATATGCAGTCCTCTTGCTCATGCACAGTGGCTTTGGAAAGCCGGGACAAAATAATGCTGTCTATTTAAACCTCAAATTGGCTTCAATCAACACAGGTTGTGGAATGAGAATCCTGTCACAACACAAACATTTTCTTTATGTTTGCAGTGCAAATATCTATGATTAGATAACTACTTCCTGAACAACACACATCTGAACTAAGCAATACAAAAAAGGGTCTTATTTTTCATGTAAGAATGTACGATATACCACTGGTTCCTAAACTTTCTGAGCCACGACTCCCAAGAAGACATTTATTGGTGTTTGTGACCCTCCCATCCACAATGACAATTACCAATTATGTCAGAAGGGTCATCCTGCAGGATCCTCTAAACATTAGGCTCATGATCGGTATGTCTAAACAAGGAGTATTAATGTGGATTTATACATTAATGTGTTAAAGAATACATTTTTATTTATTTCTTCTTTAATGGTTTAATTTTGATTGCCAAGATGAAACCCCCAAATTTATATGATAAATATAGGTTTTATATTTTTCACTATTATCTGGTGACCCCCTGAAATGAGGTTGCAACCAACATGTAGTTTGTGACCTACAGTTAAAATATAGAGGTAAGGCTGGTGGCACAGTCACGCTATGAGTGAAAAATGTAAATAATCAGTTTGAAGCATTAGTTTTGCTACCTGATATCAGTTACCAGGATGTGCTGTAGTGCGGTGGATTTATCTCCTCTCTTTCTGAGCTATGAGTTATTTGTCCTCTCCTCCTCTCCCCTCACTTGTTCTGTTAGGGTTCAGCCGATTCCTACACTAGTCGACCCTCTGATTCCGACCTGTCCCTGGAGGAGGACCAGGAGGCGTCTCGGCGTGAAGCCGAGCGCCAGGCTCAGCTGCAGCTGGAGAGAGCCAAGGTGAGAACATCAAAGTCAAAGGTTAATGCCTGTCTTTGATTTCACCTTCAGTCCCTGAGGGAGGGTGATATATAAAGCCTGCCTTCCAATGCACCAATTTAAATGTCTTACTGTAGGTATGAAAGGCCGTGCATGCAAAATTATGAGGTAAATTCCCACGTCTCATTTTTATTTCTCACTTTCTTAATTTTCCAACAGTCTAAACCAGTAGCTTTTGCAGTGAAGACCAATGTGAGTTATTGTGGGGCCCTTGATGAGGATTGTCCAGTGCAAGGAGCTGCCATAAACTTTGAAACCAAAGACTTTCTGCACATAAAAGAGGTGAGACCCATCAAAGGTCTTCATTAAGATTTTCACAAACAAAGACATGTTAATAAACTATTAATAACTGCAGGAATCAAATGATGAGCGAGAAAGCATTTTGATCTTTAGTGGTTGTGTTTCACTTGCAGAAATATAACAATGACTGGTGGATTGGCCGGCTGGTGAAGGAAGGGGCAGATATCACTTTCATCCCAAGCCCAGTAAAACTGGAGGCCATGAGGATAAAACAAGAGCAAAAAGCAGCAGCAAGGTCAGAGATGAAGGATGCCTTTGTTGTTACTCCTCTACTTATCTCTGTATTTCTGTCTTTCTGTGCTCCAATTCCACCAGCTTTCTCTGGCAAACTTTGAAAACTTCTCCTAGGTATAAGTAGTTATTGCTCAAGTGATGGTCTGTTTTGGAAGTCATTTTCTCTAAATTGCCTCCCGAGGGGATTCACGCATAATCAAGCGTTGCATTACGTTGCTCCACAGGAAAGGAGGGAACGCGTCATCCGGAGGCTGGAGGTCCACCCCCCCATCTGCAGGTAAGTGGTGCTGGAGTCTGTCTGCTGGGACTGCATGATCTCACAGGGTGAGATTTGCATGTAATGGAGGGATTGTTACTGAGTTGAAGTGCTCCACTTAAAGCTTTTCTATGTTTGGAATTAGATTAGATTTGATATTTACCTGAAAAGAAGGCTGTCATTTTAACCAAATTTGAAATGAACATTTCCTTCTCCCAGCGAGGTTCTTGTACTTTAATGGGAATTTTATTATTATTATTATTTTTTGGTTATTGTTTCACAGCCTTTTTTTATCAGTTTAATGCTCGTTCTGTTTATTCTAAAAGCCAAACAGAAGCAGAAACAGGTATGTTATTGTTTCCCTGTGTCCCTCTTTATTCCCACAACTTAACTTACTACACTAAAATATAGTGCCATGCTAAATGCACTGCAGCATTTTCTTAGTGCCCACTTGTATTTTTGCTGAATTAGATTATTGTGCCCCTCATTGCATTCACTTGAGCATTTCTCTGATTGTGGCTGGTGCAGACTGAACATGTTCCTCCGTATGATGTGGTTCCCTCCATGCGACCGGTGGTGCTGGTGGGCCCTTCACTGAAAGGCTATGAGGTGATTAATCAAGTACTGTTCTGCATTTCGTAATGTGTTGCTCTACTTATTCTCATCTGGCCTTAAACACAGTCAGGATGCAGTCAGATGTGGAGCATGTGCTAAAATATTTAATGACGTTTGATCTGGTGGGTCGATAACTGGTGCTGTTTTTATTTTTTTTCTATTCCTCCAGAAATTTATATTTCAATTTTGTCACAAAATGTTACCTTTGAAGCATTCAGTATTTTTAACCCCACCCTGACGGCATTGATTATCTTATTTAATCTATGAGGCCATTCTTAGGCATTGTTTGGGTACGGTCACTACAAATACAATATTACCAAGTTGTTTTGATCACTGTTATCCTACAATGAAGCAATTTTATCCTTATATAAGTGTACACTTCTAGGATGACAATGCTCTCATTAGTAAACTACAAAGGGTTTCTGAATGGTTTAATGAGTATAAAAATGATGTGTTATTAATGGCCTTGACAGCCACCAGCAGAATACTAAATGAAGGGATAACTTTTGGAAGAATGAATCATCTTTCCAGTAATATTCCAGAGAAGTGTAGATGCAGCCCAAAACATGAAAAAGAAACTTCATGTTAGTTTTTACTTTAGTTTGCCAGTCATGTGAAGCAGCACAGTTCACTGGATGGCTTTGCTGGTCTCACCATCCATTTGGGTCCAAACTGAAATAACTCAGCTACTACACACTTGACTTTTTCTCTGTAACGCTACCATGGGAAACAAATAAACATTTTGAGAGGTGTCCATAGACTGTCCCTCTGGATGAGTCGTGGCATTAGCTGACTAGCTTGTCATCTTGTGCAACCATCTACTGAAAATCAGAATTTGTTTAACACTTTGACTAATGACATTAAACATTTCCCCTCAGTCTCTGATTCAGTTTGTGTTTCATTGGTAAAATGGCATTGTGACCGAAGAGAAGAAGTAGGTCATCAATCCATGTAGTGTGCTTGGGTACGGAAATTATTAGTAACTGATGTGCTGCATGTATAGACCATAAGCGCTTGAATGGTCAATATGACAGAAATTGTTGCAGACTGCATTATTTCAATTAATATTATTTCAATCCCTGTGAGCAGCAACAATAAAACCTACAGTCAGTATTTAGCAAAACTGTAGATTGTCACTCTTTTCTGTTCACAACACATTGAGCTGTTTTTCCCATCTCCTAATGCAGTGCTCCTCTAAAATGAGATTGTATTATTCAAAGCCTTTCATACACTAACATTTGAAAAACTGAAACTTTTATGATCATTAAATCAATCAGTTATGCAACAATAGCTACTATAGAGATAAATTGGACATATTTCTACTGCTTTTTGGTTTAGTGCAATCCTTATGGATTTCCTTCTGTGAACTAATTTTGCTTTTTTCAGTCTAATTCTGGACCATACTTTCTGATCCAGTAGGACTTCTGTGGTTTGCCTCCATTATCCAATGAACACTCATACTAAGCACTGCAGTTGCATCCCTCTGAAACTGTTGCACAAACAACCCCATCTTAGATCCATTTCAGGGAAACAGAAAAGCATGTATGTCAGCTCAGATTAGCTAATATGTGTGATATTCTTGCACACACACGTACCATTGATGAGCTGTATGAAAACACACTGCAGTCGCTGCAGAATATGTCAACTCTGAATGAGTCTGCAGTTCAATATGCTGAAATGTGAAGCATGTAATTGCACAGCGTGTGTTTGTGCGGCAGCTTTTCTCGCTGCTCTGCTACGACTGCACCGGCAGTTTGCCAAGCTGTTTGTTTTGTGTGTGTGTGTGAAATATTTATGTATCACTCTGGTAATATGCAATGGGGATGCTCCAGCGGTGAACACCAGCTTGCTTCCTTCTCTCTATCCTATCATCCTCTTTTTCTCTTTGTTTCTGTTACACATGTTATATACATCCTCTCCTCAACAATGCCTGTTTCTTTCTCTGCAGCCGCGCTTGCAGTTACAACATCTCTGTATTACGCTGTTGGAAGAACAGGAGTGCTGTGGGCTTCGTTCTCTATTCAGAGGCCATTCATTTTTTACGAATGTTTGAAAATAGAAAGTGCAAGCGCACGTTATCTCTGCCCCTGTTTCCCTTAAATGAGACATTATGCCCTTTTTTCACAGGCTAACAGTTTGAATTGGTTGTAACACAGACAGACAGGAAGTCCTTTTTCTTCTATGAATTTACACCGCTGTTTAGGCAAATCATTATAAGAGGGATGGTGTGACCCAGAGCTCCGGTCCACTCTTTTCTCTTTCAGTTTCTACCTCGTTTTGAGGTAGGCTGTACTTATTGACCCTCGGAGCATGAGAGAAAACAAATGGCTTGAGAGCTCATATCAAGATGATATAGAAATACTTGACTGGCTACTTTTATATTCTCAAATAATACCTTTTCTTCTTTTATTGTCCCTTTCATTATTTGACCGTGAACAGAAGGTAGGCTAATGCGTCCTCTTTTAGCCATAATCTTCTTCTTGCAAGTCATGTGTTGAAATCGCTTACTTTGTTCAAATATATACTTTCCCTGAAAAAACCTCTGCTTAAAGCTTCCATAAACTTGTATTCCTGTGTTCTAACATTTTGCTGCCTCTTCAGGGCAATCTCAAGAATATGTGAAACAATCTGATCTGTGGGCTGCTTTTAATTGTGTTAACAGTGCTGCTGGTGGTGTGTTGTCTGGCGAAGGTAACGTAATATACCGTAAAGTGGACAAAAATCAACTTTATAATGGAGAGTGTTACATAAGAAAAATGGTCCAGTGCACCACCTGTTATCTGTGCTTTATTACTTGTGGTTCTTCGCTTTTTATTATGTTTGGCAATTTGTCCTCTTTGAAGTGAAACTGGTTGTTTTTGGCCCAAGCTGGTCCCTCCTGGTTCATCTAACTGTCAGTCAGTCAGCATTTCACCAGCGTAGCTGTTTGAATGCTGTTAGATTTTTCAGAGGGCTGATTGTCTGCCCTTCTAAAATGGAAAAATGGCCATATGTAGCGCAGCACAGACAGGCACTTCTATGAAGATGCAGTATACACCACTGAGAAACCACAATGTATTTTATTTATAAATCAGCCCAATAAAACCTCTGGACTCTTTCACTCGTTTTTTTATTTGTTGAAGCTCTTAGCTGTTAAGATTAAGAACTGTTGCTTCCATGGTGGATACATTTCATTGGTTTGTTGTTGTTGTACTGTAATGGTAGTTACAGTTGATGCACTAACAGTGCTTTCAGCGCCCATTGGAAACTACAATTTTCATCTACAAACTATAGTAGCCTAAACATGACGTCATGTCAGAAGTCAGATTTCCTTAAAGTATTAAAAATCAGGAAGTGTGTCATAGGCTCAAGTACAAGCCAGTTGGGAGAAAGGAGAAAGGAGAATGACTTCTAAGTTGTCCTCCATGTTGGAAAACAGTTCCCAACCAAGCATTCAGAACACTTTGCACTGCAAAGCTCCTTCAGTGACAGGCTCCTTCACCTCAAATGTGTGCATACTTTCTGTCCTGCACCAGTTAGACTAAATAATAAGCACTGCTCCCAGTACACTAAAATACACACAATACACATTATAAGCTTGCGTAAACTGTTGTTGTAAATATAAACATTTATTTTTTTAATTTTCATTTATTTCAAGTCTTCTCATTATATATACATCTCAACCATTTTGTCTTTACAGTTTTTCTCCATAGGTTTGGCTCATTTCTTGAATCCGAGATTATATTCTCATAACTACATGGACAAATCTCCAAACCATTTGTCAATTGTTCACAAAAGAATGGTATTTCTCATTCATTTCATAAAATTGCAAATGTTTTAGCATTTTTCTCAATGTCTCCGTTCATCTTTGCAAATCATTTTGAATTTTTATCATAGGTTTGGCTCATTTCTTCAAACATTAATCACCTTCTCAAAACGACATGGACACATCTCCATACTATTTGGCAGTTGATCAGACCAAAGTCATATTTCTCATCCATTTAATAAAAATCTAAAATGTCTAAGTTCATGTCTCCTTTTCTCTGTACTACTTTGCAAATGATTAAGTACAGTTTACCTACTTTTAACACAATTCCCAAGTTGATGGATCATATTGATCTAAACTGACTGTTGATTCTCAGTCAAATGTTTTGTTACTCCAAAACAGGTCAGCACTATTCATTCCTTTAGACATCCCATGAACAACTATCTGTTTGTTTGTCAATTGGCAAATGTATGAATCTCTTCAGAAACTTGATGAATTGATTACAGTAACTGACAGTCATGTGAAACTAGAACTTGACTTACAAAGAAGTTTCACACGTCTCAGATGACCAATCAACAATATGTTTATATATATATGTATGTATACTGTACATATGTATACACACACACATGAAAGACCGGGCTGAGACTGAGAGGTGGACATGAAGGATATTTCAGTGGTCCTCTGCCATAGTGACAAAACATCTAAATGTTTTGACTCACACAATGCTACTGTAAATGAACGATACATTTTTTGGGTTCTGACTATTTGTATGAGAAAGAAATTTCATTTTGACACACGAGTGAACAGTTTTGAGAGAGAGATAAGCTTTTGCAAATGCACCATGGTGTTGTACTGAACCATCCAGGTTATTTTGGACAAAAGTCCCAACAGTGATGAGAATGTCCAATCAAGAAATGAGACAAAGTAACTAAGAAAGAGCTTTTCATTTTGGTTGCTCTGATGATTTACATGGGAAGCAAGAGTGAACAGTTTTGGGAAAGAGATGAACTTTTGCGAGTCAGATACGATGCTGTGCTGAACTGTAAGACTGTTTTGTCAAATTAATTTATAGTTTTGAGAATGTAATCTCAGTTTCAAGAAATGAGCCAAACCAATGGGGAAAAACTGTAATATATGTTTTATTTATCATTTCTTCTCGTGGCTTTACTTTTAATCATTTTTGACTTGCTGCTGTTACAATGAAATATCCCTGCTGGGGACAAATAGGTATTTTTATCTGAAGTATATCTTATGTTAAAGGTATAATTGGCAATGCTGTTCAGGAACACTTTATTTTACAGTGGATGTAAAGGTCCCTCCATGCTGACACTAGTCAATACATTATGAATTCATAAAAAGGAACGAAAAACAAACAGACCTCTCAGAAACTTGCAGGCCAACCACGGCCATTCACAACGAATAGCCGTGGTTGGTCGTAGACCGGAACCAATCCAATACCTCGCCTGCGCCACTTCTACCCCTCCCGCCGAATAAATACCGTGTTAGCAGGAGAAACAGGAAAACAAGTTCGGAAGTAGAAAATGTAGCCACAAATTCCTAGCTAACGTAGCTAACGTAGCTCCAGTCTCCTGCCTTCACCTCTCCAGATCAGACAGGCCGATTAAACACACCTGAAATAGGATCATTTACTCACTCAGATAGTTTTGGTGTAACTTGAACTCCTCAGGACATATTTAGATCCAATCGCGATCAGCGTTTATCTAATATAATGAGAGCAAATGGGAGCAGCTTGCGCAGCCTCTAAAAAAGGCAATTTCTGCCTCAAATCTCCTTCATTTCACCAACGTGTTGTTATGAATCGCTGGTCCGATCCCTCTGTGAGCTCCATGCGGCTTGAAGTTGCGTTTTTGTGGCGATCCGTCGTTATTTACAACCATTACAGGCCCTGTGATGCGGCCGGAAGTGACGTCTTCGAGGTCCTTACTCAATGTATTTATTTAGCAAACATCCACACCAGCACTAGTCTTTTTGCCTTCATTATGAATGACGGGTCCGTATCGCTCACGTGAATAGTATTACTGTATGCACAACAGCATATACGGCGAAGACGACCAGGGAAGAGAAACGAGGAAATAAAAGAGGACTTGGTCAACCCCAGATAACACACGGGTGAATATTAAGAGTATCTTTTCAGAGGTGGAGGGAGCTACGTGATATAAAAGGGCTTAAAACCGATGCAGAGTTGGCCATGTTGCGTTGTGTTGTGTATCCTGCTCATTTCTTTTCGCGGTCACGCCCAGCGCTCATACGCCGCAGGGAGGAGGTGCGTACGGGGGACGTAGCTGGAGGCGGGACTTGAGCGCAGCAGGAAGGGAGGGGGGAGTGACGTAAGATTTGTGTCTGTTCAAAATTTCAGGCTAAGTCTGCTCTCCTCTCACGATTACCAACTCCAGCTTTAAAGGGAACATATCATGCAAAATCCACTTTTTTAAGCCCTTAAATACCTGTTTTTGTCTTTTCCTAGCGTTCCAGAGTGCC
>JBBDHI010000014.1:13396590-13410587 GCA_037177115.1 Craterocephalus stercusmuscarum
CCTCTTCAGAGGTCTGGCTTGAAAGAGAGATGTGACCTCTTCGGAGGTCTGGCTTGAAAGAGAGATGTGACCTCTTCGGAGGTCTGGCTTGAAAGAGAGAGAGGGAGGAGGTGCCTCTGTGACTTATCCTGAAGTCCCAGCGGGGGTGGACCTCCTCTCCAGGGGGTCTCTTAAAGGAAGACTCTTACAGTAAATTTTCCTTTGACTGTAAGAGGGTCAGTTTTGGTCAGCAAATGAATTCTTGGTTCTGTGGTACTCCAACACCAACAAGCAGGTTTTGTGCTTACATTGTATACCTGTTTTACCTCCACCCAACAAAATGTAAATAGCCTACAGTACATCTGCTCAGTGTCAAGTCAAAGTCAATCAGTCGATACCAACATTAAGCTTATATGTCTAGTCTACACATTGCTAAACAGTTGTCACTCCTAAAAATCAACCCATGGTCATTTTCTGTATATGAATCAATCACAACTAACTTCATGCTTCCCATGTGTTTGGCGGCTGCCTGTTATTCTAAAAATAATCATCAGAGTCATCTGTGTTCCATTTAACAGTGAACATCACTTTTCTTGTGATGTACTTTTTCCCTGTGTTGGCTGTTCTATTTTTGCTTTTGACATTTGCCAAGTTGTATAAACAAATATGCTGGTTCAAGTCCAAATCCTTGAAGCAGTCCCCAAAAGGGACATCAACTTGACTTACCCTCCTCTAGCCTTTAAATAACCAATGATTCTTGTAGTCAAAAGACAAAACTGAAATCATAGTTTTTGGAGCCAAAGAACATAGATTAAAATCTGCCCTCAGCTTCAGACGGCTAATTTAGAAACCACCAACAGAGCCAGAAACCAGGCTGTAGTCAAGGACTCAGACCTGAACTTCAGTAGTCACATTAAGACAGTTGTGAAGTCAGCCTGTTATCATTTAAAGAACATATAGAGGATCAAAGGACTGATGTCTCCACAGGATTTAGAAAAACATGCATGCATTTATTTCTAGTAGAATGGTGGGTAGCTGAATGGTTTAGGGCCAAAATACATTCAGGAACTTCCTCAGGTGATCATAGTCATAGAAAGGCATCATTCAGTTTTTATTCTCCTCACATGTGGAAAAAACTCCCAGAAACTCTGAAACTCAAACGTTTTATATCAAGGTTAGAAACGTTACTATGTGCAGCCCATTATGATAACAAGTGATATAAAACTTATTCTCTGATGGTTTCTTTCTTTCTTTAATGTTTATTGTGTTACCTCACATTTATTTTTAATTCTTCTCAATGCTTTCTGCACCCTTCTACAATGTTTCTAATGGTTGTATGTAAAGCATCTTGAGTTGTCCTGTACATGAGATGTGCTATACAAATAAACTTGCCTGGCCTTGTCAGTGCCACAAAATAGAGAATCATTCAGTCAAAAACAAAAGCAGCCGGTGTATCTGACACCCTCTCCAAGTTTGGGATCCAAATTGATAAAGCTAATTTCTCATTCATTTTACAACTGTTTTAGGATGGCATCTTTAATTGAGCAGAATGAGAGGTTATACATGGTTTGTTGAGTATGCTGTCATGCTTTTTTCTTGTTTTGTATATAACTTTGAACTTGACCTGAGAGACAACGCCAAGCTTCCAAGATGCGACAGATGATGACAAGATATTGGACAGTGGTGCAAATTGTCACAAGTTAAAAGTAAAATAAACAAATAAATGAAAAACAAAATAAACATCTTTCCCTCCAGAAAACCACAATGAAAACACTCGAAATAAATGTTCGACATATTTCAATTAATTTTCAAGGAATCAAGGAACTTTATTGTCATACCAGCTCACATTTATATGTTTATGGTACGAAATTAGAACTGAGGTCCCGGTTTGGCCGGTTTGGTGGTGCTGTTGCTCTGCTCTGAGCCCTGTCATTCTAGAATTATCTTGCATCGTGCCCACGCTCCAAGCGGGCGGGTAAAAACGCGACGTCACGAGAGCATGGAAACCACGCGATGTTTGGAGACGTATCAGCGCATCCGTTGTAAACGGCAGTTAACTGTTTCGGTCTCAGTCATCATTTTTACCGGCTTCATTGCTAGATAACACTAATATTGATATCGTGACCCGACAAAGGAGTTTTGTTTCTAAAACAGTGAAAATGTAAGTGTTGATTTTAGTGTGTAGCTGCTATCGTAGCTAACCAGCCACAAGTGTTTTAGATGGTATAATGCGGATCAACTTGCTAACATTAGCCCACTCAGCTAGCACACGAGTTGGCCTCAGCAGTGAAGCTGTACTCAACGTTACAGAACTAGAAAGCCGTTGCACGTCTTTAAGTCCACCTTCAAATGATTCTGTCAGTTTGGTATAATACAGCACTACAGTTCTTAAGCTAAAGGGGTTGGCTTGCTTTGTGTGTGCGCTTTATACTAGCTCATTTTGTCGTTAGCCGTTATGCTAATGTCAACTAACGTGACTAGGGTAAAGTTAGCTGATCTGAAAAGTGACGGTGTCATGCCCGGAAATTTTCATTTTATGATATCAAAGGGAAACCTCAGCCCACGCACATTTGTAAGTGATGTTGTAATACTAGTTGTCCATACTTATATTTCTTCAGTGTGAATCACAGAAGTTATCATGCAGCTTGAAATCATTGCAGTTTTACACCATTCGCTGTATGAGAATGTCATGGTTGTCCTGATGGCTCTGTTTTGGTGGCAGGTCCACTAGTTTGAATAACTAATTAATTATTATGGGGAAAAATAAAGCTTGTAGTCATTGGATAATCGAAGAGCTTTACTCTTCCTCATGACTCAGGTGGACTGCACCCTCTACATGCAGGCCTTCAGAGCAGAATGACCACGGCGATAATGTTTATACTCTTCAGTATTAAATAAACGTCACTTGATATGGAATTAGTCATGGATCAATGTGTGTTGTGTTGTTCGAGTTTAATTCTTTTTTTTTCTACTTGTCATTAGGCAGCCTGCAACAGCTAAATGGTATGACAGACGAGACTCTGTTTTTGTAGAGTTCTGCGTGGAGGACAGTAAAGATGTGCAAGTAAACTTTGACAAGTCAAAATTTGATTTTAGGTAAGTTGTATTAACAGCATGAGGATTAATACAGCTGAATATCCACTTCTGATAATCCCAAAAAAATTTCTGAGCTTAAAACTGGATCTTTAAAGAAAAAATTTTTTCCTAGTCTGAGGTATAGACATTTTATGTGTATTGATCCAAAACCTTATTGACAACTAAAGGACAGAAAATAGTGCGCCTACCAATTATTTTGGCAGAGCAAAACTCTTAAAAAGCTTCATGAAACAGGTTCAGTATTCCAGGAGCATCATCCCTTTACCAAGAGTAGCAAGTTTGGATCAAGGTCCATAAAAGTTTTTGCAGTCCCACCAAGGCCTACTTTATGAAAATGAATATACTGTGTTTCTCACTGATATTTTTATATCAAGCCACCAGTTCCTCATTTAAAAGAAGGGAGATTTTGAGGATCTGGTCATTTCCCTGCATATTTATAGCTTTATTGATGTAATAGGCACATGTCCAAGCTAACAATCATTAGTAGCCAAGGTCTGAGAATATGATTTTTTTTCTCGTGTCTCTCGCAGCATATTTGCAATAGGTGTAGTCTTTTTTTTAAATTTGACTTTGCCAAGTTGTAAAGCATTGAGTCATTGTGCAGAACTCTACAACAAGCTGTTGGACCCATTTGATGTTTTGGTGCAGGAATGCAAGTAAAACTTGCAGGATTGTTGCCCTGGAGGAGGGGACTTCGACATCCCTGTTGTAAAAGCATTGTTGTCCAAAATCTTAACCTTTTAAGCCCAGTAAAATTTAACATAACCACCAAGCTCCTGATATTGCCAAATAAGGAAAGGAGCAGTAATGCACCAGTATGAAGAAAAACAACAACCCAAAAACCAAACTCTAAAATCATTAAGAAATTCTGTCGGCTTGCATTTCCCACAAGCCTGGAACAAAACTGAGTGATTAAATGATATTGAATTAAACAAAATTTACATGTGGAAAACATGTTATTCTGTGAAATAGATTATTTCATAGTCTCACAGTCCAGCTTCCTAGATGCAGACAAATTCAGAAGTGTTTTATAATCAATGAAATGGTGACTAATGCTTTATTAATCCTGAAGGAAATCATGAGAAGCAGCGCAGATTTTAGTAAATGAGAAAAGTAATGAAAACATTTGTTAGATGTAAATTCCCAATATTTCCTCCTTTGTTTCTTGTTACAGCTGTGCCAGTGGACCAGAAAAAATCAAACACCATAATGCAGTGGAGCTTTTTGGGGAGATTGATCCCAAAGTAAGTTAGTCATTTGTAGATCAATATAGTTGCAGTATAAGGGTGTGTTTTTATTCCTTCCAAGACATCAAACTTTGTCTGTACCACAGGAATCCAAGCACAGACGCACTGACAGGTCTGTGTTGTGCTGTTTACGAAAAGCAGAGGCTGGGAAGTCATGGCCACGGCTTACCAAAGACAAAACAAAGGTGACAAATTCATCAGCTTGACATTTATAGCCTCAGATGTGTTATAAATTAAATATTGCCACTTGTAAATCTCATGAAGGGTAGCCCTTTAACTCATTGAAGTTTATTTAAAAGTGTCAAAATCTTTGTTTCAGAAAAGCAAATTATCTAACTTGGTTTCATAATTCAGTACACTGATTTATTATCAAATAATTGTTTAAGCGCCGAAATCAATTCTCTTTTAGTGCAACTGGTTGAGTGTTGATTTCAATAATTGGAAAGACTGGGAAGACGACTCAGATGAAGACTTGTCAAGTTTTGACAAATTCTCAGAGGTAATAGTGTCACACGATCAGTTTCAGACATGAAAATTTTTAGATCTACAGATGTGTTGAATGTCATCTCTGATTTCCTCCAGATGATGAATAGCATGGGTGGGGACGATCTACCTGATTTAGATGGTGCAGACGAAGAGGTATGATTTTAAAGATGTACATGTCCATGAAGTTCTTCTTTTCTATAATTAATATAATTTACTAAATTTATTTCTATTCAGTTCATAATTTAGTTTTTAAGTTTTAATCATTTTATGCTCATGTTTTGTTTTACGTTATTTTTGTGAAGCACTTTGTGACATTTGCTCTTAAAGTGTTCTATAAATATACTTACTAAATACTTTTGTGTGGAGGATTTTTCAGGGAAAGCAGTGAATGAAGGTTTGATTATTTTATTATTATTGATTGTTATGATCTGATTATTTTTGCTTTGCTTTCCAGCGTGATTCAGCAGACAGTGATGATGAAAGTAAGTATGAATTTAAGAGATGTTTTGTAATTTAATTAGTATTTAATTGTCCCCACATATATTATACAGCAAAACTTGTTTTCACTGCAGCTGAACTTGCCTCAAAAAGCCAACAAAATGATTTTTAGGAATATGAGATTAATATGAAACTTAACTGCCACTAGATGTCACTGAATCACACAATCTGCATCTTTAAGTCAGCGACAGTTGAAATTTGGCTTCACAAAATGTTCCTCTGTAGGTATTGGCTTAAATATAACTTTGTAGTGTCATCACTCCTGTCTTATGCTGTCAGTAGTCATTAGGATCTAATCGCATACTTAACACATGTTGTGTGTTGAATTGTCTTCCAGAAATGCCAGACCTTGAGTAAACAGACATGGTTGCCACCTCAGTAGTTCTCAAAGCGAATTACAAGTCTGTTGAGGAGAGAGACACAACACGAGTTGGCAGCCACGTTTGAGATGAATCTCTCTACGCAGTTTCCAAAGTGAAACTCCTCAAGGGAGTGACAGGGAGTGACTGTTGGACACAGACATGCACAGACATCCATAGCAACATACAGTGCTGTGCTTTGCTGTTTTGTTCTGCATGGACAATTCTGTTCAAATGAAAATGTTATTGTTCCTTGACTTAAATGACTGTAATGGGATGTGCTGATGTCTTACACCTTCTCTCTCTCTCTGTTTTTTGCGATGTCAGATGATGTATTAAATGTTGTGATTTCTAATAGAAAAAAACTCACAATGCCTATTTTCCAAAAAAAAGTAGATTTTTTTAATGACAGATTTTTTCCCCCCTTTAATGTTTGTATTGTAAATTGCACTTCTGTTTTTTAATTTAAAAGGCTTTCAATGGGTTTTTTTTCCAATGTATCCAAGCTTCTTCAAATATTTAACATTTTCGTTTTTTAAACATGTTTCTGCATTTAAAATAAACAAACATGCTTGTGCAACTGTAAGATTGTGTTGAAAATTTGAGAGTGGTACATTATTTTCATATAGCTGTACATTGGAAAAGGTGAGTCTTTTTTTCCTTAGCCGTCACCATATAGAACACCACTGTAGCAGGTGTATGACAAAAAAATCTTCCACATGCCCACTAAAGCAAGAACAGAAATGTTTTGGAGTCTGTTCGAAGTAATCCACATAGGTTATAAATGTTTATCGCGTTCACCAGAGATATGCTTTGGAAGCTTGTGTGTTTGATTCAAAGTATGTCAAACACTTCTCTGTTTGTCATATGCAGTGAGACTTTGACTAAACGTTTCTAATAAACTTTTAACAAAAAATTACTGGTCACTGTTCCTGTTCATACTGACTACAAACCTGCTCTTCCATCACCAAACCGTAAGCAACAGAAGACAAAATCATTGGCTCATCCATTGTGCAACTGTTTTCCACAATCCAGCTGGTTTTAATGTGGTTCCCCTGTCTGCCATATTAGTTAAATACCAGAATAAAGCTTGCATTTATCAGGAATATTTTTTTCCCGAGTGAGTTCCAATTGTAACGGACTAAGATTTATTGAACAGATATCTTAAATTTGTCTTGACTTTAACTTCAGCTGTATGTTTCACAAAGTGGTGACGAAGATTTTGGCCTTTGCCCTCTTGATATGAGGATTACACAAGAAGAGGTTTTATGTCAAGCGAGGAAAGTTTCGCAATCTTCATGTGTATTTTGACATGTTTAGTTTTTTTTTAAAAAAGGAAAGCCATAAAAATGGTGACTGTCCAGGAACTGCTGTACAGCAAGTATGAAATGTCACAATATGACCACTGTGATGTGCTAATGTCACTGCATCTCCCTTTAGCCTTACACAGGATATTTCAGGGGTTTTCCCATCCCAAAGATAATGACTGATTTTAGTAAGAGGGTAAGAACCCTGAAATTCACCCTTTCTGTGTATATAAGTGTGATTAACTGATTTTTGTGTGACTGATAGTTGTGAAACTATGCTGCTTACCTGTTTAGAGATGCTCATCTGTCAACACTGATTAAAAGTAACTAGACTGGATTAATGAAGCTCTTTTTTGTTTTGGGTACCTCTGAAAATGATTTAAAATATAAACGGCATTAATGTAGTCACCTGCACATAAATGTATTGAGCTACACATCCAGACGAATACATCAGGACACAGGATTGGGTATTTTGAAGTACACTTGGATGTATTCATGTAAACTAAATAGATTTTCATGAACAATATTAATGATATAACTAAGATCATAAAATAAAAGAGTTCCTTACATAAAGAATTAACTTGGAATCAATATCTTTTGCACTGCAAGCACCTGCTCCAGTTTGTACTGTGTTCTGCAGTGTATTTCTCCCCACTGTATGGTTGGTGTAGGAAAGAGCGTCTAATCCAGCATGAGATGTTTAGGGGCTGCATGTTGTGTTTGTGTCAGCAGTCTGGGCCTGTGGAGCAGGAAAACACAATGCAAGCATCTTTTCATCACCCTCCACTGTAAAACTAAACTGTGGGCTTACACCCACAATAGGTGGCTTATGGAGTCAAGAGGAGGACATAATACTCATCACAATGGAGACGCCCTAACTAGCAAACTTAGTTTCAGATCAGTAGTGTTCAAATATATCTCTTAACCATCATTGCAACTGTTTGTTGAATTCAAATGATAATCTAAAAAGTAAAATACTCTTTCAGACTTTCAAACATTTCTATTGATTCTACTTGTTCTTTTTAAAGTTTCACTCCAAATCTGAAACATTAAGAGCACAGAGGTTTGAATTATATTCGTTTCGCCACTCTCGCCAATGCAAAAGAGAACTTGCACATTCAACCGTGACAGCAACACAAACAGATCATAGAAGCTAGCAGAAACTGTTACTGCCAGCGTTTTGTGTCCATGCATGAAAGCACAGAAAGCATTGAGCTCAGCATAAACCTTTCAGAGCGCTGCGGCCATCCCTGCAGCTGCCCTGGTCAGCACGATGCTCCAGTGCAGATGCTCAATGCCAGACCTGCTCGTCCCTCTTCCCCTGCCACCGTGGATTTTCCAGCGCTTTATCCGAGCTGAGCCTCCAAACCAGTCCACCACACACAATGTAAAACTCTGTCTAATCAGTTCTGTCGCCACAAACCTAAATTGTATCAGTGGAGAAATTGAGAATTTACTCGAGCTTTATGGTTCACAGCTTTGATTAGATTAAATATGAGGAAAGTCATGGAGGTGTTAGAATGTAAACATATTGATTCTGTTAGTGAAAAGATTTGTGAAGGATTGGACAGCAAGCAACAGCTCTTAGCACAACTTTCTTCCCTCAGGTTCTGCTGAGCACACGCCCACCAGCTTTGTGTTCCCAGAAAGAATTCCCAAAGAAAGATCTGATGCCATGAATAATGTTTTTCTACCAGTGTATTTGGTTAATGGTTGAACTAGTCTTACAAAAGACTTCAAAAGTCTGGTTTTCAAATTTTTGGTTTTAAAAAAGAAAATAAAAAAAGAAATCTCCACAGTCTCAAGAAAAATCATTGAATAGCTGAACCCATAAAAAAGTTAAACACTCAATCTTTTTAGGTTTAACTGCACAGGTCCTAATTTTCACTGTAAATGGAGAATATCTCTTGCAGAAGTCAGATGGCTGCAGGTTCACTGGTTTTTATCGGCACCTTTTCAACTTGCAAACGGCAAGTCTGGATTCAGAAGAAGGTCAAGGCAGGAGAGGGGTTAAACGACTTTGTTTTGATTTGTAGTATTGTGCACTGACCCCTCCCCTGGGCTCTTCGCGACTAGGTGGCCCTCGGGTGTTATAAAAAGGCCTCTGAGCTCCCCCTGCTCTGATAAAGAGGCTGAATGTCTGCAGGACATGCTTAACGTTTGTCCCTCCATGTTCCTCTACTAACAACCAGCAGGGTTGGCACATAGATGCACAGAGACTGGCGAACTGCTCCACTCAGGAGCTCTCTATGACAGACATCAGACTTAAGAAGGAAGAGCAGCAGATTTCTCTCACTTACATGTTGAACAGTTTATGTGTTGTTGCATTTAGCTTTAGAGTGGCAGTTTATGTTCGAGGGTAATTTTAGTGACTTTTTGCTTAGTTTTCTTTTGGCTTCGAGTGCAGTTGTTATTGTGGAGAAGCATCTTCTCCCTTTAGTTGCTTAGTTAGTTTTTTCTGTTGACTTTTTTGTCCCTTCACTGTTTAGAAGTTTACTTTTTGACCTCGTGTCACCATGTGGGAGTTCAGGTCAATGTCTTTCTGGCGCGCCGTGTTTGCCGAGTTCTACGGCACCATGTTCTTTGTGTTCTTTGGAATGGGGGCAGCCCTCCGCTGGACCACCGGGCCACATAATGTTCTTCACGTTGCCTTTTGCTTTGGCTTGGCGGCTGCCACCTTCATCCAGTCCATCGGTCACATCAGTGGAGGACACATCAACCCGGCTGTTACCTTTGCCTACCTGATCGGATCTCAGATGTCTCTGTTCCGTGCTTTCTTCTACATCGTGGCCCAGTTACTTGGAGCACTGGCTGGTGCTGCTGTCCTGTACGGGGTCACACCCAACAACATGAGAGGAAACCTGGCTCTGAACACGGTAGGTTGAAAGTTACTGGAATACTTCACACCCATTGTTACAAAATGGCTGACTTCTGCATTTCTTGATACTGAGATAGTTAATTATTAATTTGTTAATGAACCATGATATAAACCCAACTACAAGATCTGAGAGCTGATGGGGGAAAGGAAAGGAAAAAACACTGTATTTGCATTACAAAAACTGTAGTTTTATTTATTTTCTTTCAATTTATATGCAGATATTGAATTTTGAGGTCAAATTTTTCACTTCATGACTCTCTCCTTGTGTCACAGCTGCAGCCAGGTGTCAGCTTGGGCATGGCCACAACAATGGAGGTTTTCCTCACCCTCCAGCTTGTTGTCTGCGTCTTTGCTGTGACAGATGAGAGGCGCAATGGACGCATCGGCTCTGCTGCCTTGGCCATTGGCTTTTCTGTGCTGGTGGGGCATCTTCTTGGGGTAAGCATCCTCCCAAGGTGTAAAAACCGGAATCTGCTCTCGTGGTTCACACAAAAACGTGACAGATAAGATATATCTACGGTCTTATTCATGAACGGGTCTCTGTGTGTTATTTAGATGTACTATACCGGAGCAGGAATGAACCCAGCAAGGTCCTTTGCCCCAGCTGTCCTGGTCAGGAATTTTGTTAACCACTGGGTAAGATCTGTTGACATTGATTACACATCTGTGCAACATGTAGAAATTTGTCTTCCTCTTACTCTATAACATCTGACTGCTCTCTGTCTTTTCCAGGTGTACTGGGTGGGACCCATGATTGGCGGTGCTATGGGCGCTCTGCTCTATGACTTCATGCTATTCCCGCGTATGCGTGGTCTTTCCGAGAGGCTCGCCACACTGAAGGGCACCCGGCCTCCAGAGGCTGACAGCCAGCAGGAAACCCGGGGAGAGCCCATTGAGCTCAAAACACAGGCCCTATAAGCCCGGAGAAGAAGATTGGCTTTCTGACCCCCATCCTGCGCCTGTCACGCCTCACTCTGCACCCTCAGTTCCTGGTCCATCCTCAGCCCACACACTGTTTTTGCACACATACCTCCTCCCCCGCCTCCACTTATGATAGCAACAATCTCAACCCCTTTTGTCATCCTTGTTCCTCATCCAGAACTGGACCTACTGAATCATAGCGAAGGGGCGCTCACAGCCCTTACCATCTTTCCTGATTTCATGTCTACCCATCCTTCATTCTCCACTTCCCCCTTGGAATGCAGGATAAAGATGGAGGGTTAGAAGAAAACTTGCCACTGAAGGAAGCACCCTGTGGTGTGGGGAATCAGTTACTCCTGGCTGACCAGGTGGCTATAACTGCTCAGGACAGGGGGCGCTATTTCTATCTCTCTACCTTTCTCTTTCTGTTTTTTCTTCCTATTTTGTAGTCTGGTAGGAGTGAAGCTAAATTAGAGCAGTGGACTTCTGCATGCTTTTCCATTTTGATCCAGCGTGATCTCACCCTTTGTTTGTTTTGTTTCATGAACTTTGGGTAAATTACACGTCAGTATTGTATTTTACCAGTATTTATTTGGCTTATATTCTTTTTTTAGTTGTATGCGTGTGTGATAAAGAGTGAGAGCGAAAGACAGCGATTGAGTGTGTCTGGGTGCATGTGTAAGCTTGTGAGCTTGTTTTAATTGACTATTTTTATTTTCCACTTTTCATTACCACAATCCTTTGTCTGTATTGATTTTTGAGTTATCATGCAAGCTTATTTTAGGGAAACACGCTGCCTTTTTCTTGCCCTCAATGATACTGCAAAAGTTTAATACACAAATTCAACAAAGTTCATTGTTTAAGTGATTTCAAATTCTTCTATCAAAGGAAAATAATTTTATATTTAAGTCATGGCTTAAAGCCATTTTCAATACAGTGAAGTCCAGACACATTGATATGACATATAAATTAAAATAAAACAAAATCATATATGTATAAAAGGAAAATTGGGACTTTTCTGAGCCCAGTCTTCAAAGATAGTTAGTTAAGATTCTATTAGAGCACCCAAATGTGTTGCACATTATCTTATAGGTGGGAAATTTGTAGGTTTAACCTACATTTTGGTAACTTATACAGTATTTGCGTTGGGTTACATTTTGAATGATTTTCTCGCATAATTTTGTCCTCAATGCTTTAGAGCAGCGCTTATGATTCATGTATAGGTGTGTAATAGCTGGTTTGCTTTCATTTCTGCGTGCCTGCCATGGAAAAACAAAGAGAGCAAACCTGACGAGCTGTCATAAAGAGCAAGCGTTTTCTAGTTAATTTGTGTTGTTTGACATGACGGAAGAGTCTCTGTACTTCAACTCGGGGTTAGAAGTGAAAGCGTGCACGAGGTGTGGTGGCTTCTTGCTGGTGTTGGCGAACAGCCGGTGCCTTCTCTGTTCTGCTCTGAGCCACGCGGCTCTTTGGGCGTAAAACAAGGCCCACTTTGAGCGAAAAGAGTAGATCATCGCAAGGCGGCTGAAATCTTTAGTGCGTTTGTAACGAGTGCTAAATGTACACTTTTATTTTCAGTCTACACAGGAGAGAATGAACTTTGAAGTTAATTTGGCCTCATGGACCTCCTCTTCCTCCATCCCTCCTACATTCACCCTACCTCCTTCCTTTGTTTGCGCGGCAGCCACCTTGTTCGGCGTTAATGAGGGGACATGTGAGGGAAGGGAACAGGGAACTGAGACAGATTATTATTTCACACATTTCACCAGAGTAGTTATGGAAGCTGCTTCTCGAGCTTCTTCCTGAACATGACCCTCCCCTTTTTTTCAGTGTGATTTCCCTGGCAGTGGTTTAGTAGAATTTACATTTTAATGACATGTTGAAATTGGAACTTGTTTTCTAAAGGAAAAGATTTGTGATGTACAGTGTAAAGTTTTCTTTTCTTTCTTTTTTTTTATTTAAAAAGAATGTTGATTGTTGAAATTGGATGAAAACTGGAATGATAGGAAATATAAGATGCTAGCTATGCAATGTCTCTTCTTTGGCTGATGGATTATGGGAGTGATGCCAGTCATGCCAGTATGCTTTTATTCATTGGACAGTCAGCACGGTAACAAGCATACCTTTCCACTCATATTTCCCATGATTCATAATTTTTATGTCATAAAAAAAAAAAAAAAAAAAATCAGCATCCAATTTCTGCTTTGTCTGTGTTCTTTTAGATTTATATGGAATTTTAACTATTGATTCTGTACAGGACACATGCATATGCAGGCAAGATGTATTCAATGTAGGCAGCAGTTATAGCCTAATATGTAAACATTTAATTTCTTTTACATAAGCCAGGGATGTCCAGTGACAGTACCCAGGGCCACCATCATGTGGATTTTAGATGTTTATCTGCTCCAACACACCTGATTCAAATTAAACCAATTTCCTCCACATTAATCTGAGTCAGGTGTGTTGAAGCAGATAACATCTAACACCTGAAGGACAGTGAGCATCAGAACTGGAGAAGCCCGCCAAACAAAGCATGAGGTTTATCTGTGACGTACTAGCACTTAAAGTCACCACTCATCAGTCTGCTGGTTATAAATAATGTGCAGTGTTATAAAATTTGACAAAAACGGGTGTGACAGAAGAACGTAACAAACTTATATCATGTAAACAAATTCATACAAATGTCTAGTTTGAGAAAAGCAGATTTATTTGTCATCACAGTAAAAGATTACATAGATTTCAGTACTGCTGTAACATTGAAAAGATTAACCTAAAAGTCAGTCTGTACGATAAAGGCTATGAAGTATGCAGCATCCAACACAATCTTACATCATTGCATGCAAACACTGAAAGGAAAGGTAGATTGTCAAAATGATTGAAGATTCGTTTATGAGAAAAACTGATTTTCAGAAGCATTCAGATGCAAATAAAGCAGCTAAAATTGGAGGGTAAAGTTGTCAGCCACCATGAACACTGCTGTAATATTTCAGATTAGTTGCAGAGGCACTTGCTTTCCCATCCCCAGCCTTTCATCTTGCATTATAGCTGTAGATACTATTGAAATCTTTATAAGTGAATCACTCTTACTGCAAAATACTTGTGGTTAACAAATAGATGGACACCGACGCCTAGACTAATGTATTTACAAAATCTGTTTTCAGTTTTTAGAGTTTCTCTTTGACAATAAGTTCTAAATAGAAATTTTAATGTCAATGTCAACTTTATT
>JBBDHI010000014.1:13434305-13445099 GCA_037177115.1 Craterocephalus stercusmuscarum
TAAAAATTATTAGCTTGACTACTTTCAAAGCTTCTGCTAAGTGGCAAAGACATGTTAAACTTTTCCATGTTAGCTAAGTTTAAGCCTTTTTTTGATGAAAATCATCAGTTTTCTTTCAACTAATTAGACAATTCCTCTGGCTTATGGTGGAATGGAGTTAATCAGTACGTTTTCTTACCAAAAGAGGACTGAATATGAATTAAAATCGGTTTGATTCGAAAATCGATTCAGAATCGAATCGTTAGCCTAAGAATCTGAATCGAATTGAATCGAATCGAATCATGAGTTGCTGCAAGATTCCCACCCCTAGTGTACTGGTAGGGAAAGAATACTGTATATAGAACACATCAACCGAGTTGCCAGCATGGAATAAACTTAAACTTTTAAACTAGAAACTGCTTGATGAAAACGGGAAAACATCTAACGAGGTGGTGGGGAACCAGAGGACTACAATCCATTGTGACTTCCACATACAAACCAAAAAAATGGTAACGGGCAACTAACCAGAGATCATGATCATAGATAATCAGCAGGGGAAAAAAAGGCATTGTGATCGATGTAGCCATCCTGAATGATGACATCAAGAAAAAGGACAGAAGAAACTGGAGAAACACTAAGGACTCAAGGAATAGCTGAGGAAAGCCTGGAAAGCGTCAGAGTACTGAGGGCGTGCCTCCCACGGTGGAGAAGTGGCTCCCACAGATGCCTGAAGAAACATCTCAGTCCAGAAGAACAGCTAAGTTACTGCTCAGGACTCTCAAACTGCCAGGTCTCTGGTAGAGGACCCAAGCTTGAGATGAACAGCCACCCAACAAACCCAGGGGAGATGGGGTGGGTGAAGGAAGAGTTATATTTAATGTTTTAAATACATAATATGTCAGATTATTCGGCCTATTATTTTCCTATAAAGGGCCTATGGGATATGAGAAAACATAGAAAAGCATCATATCATTTATCCAAGAAATAAACTTATTTACAAACAGATCAAATCAAACAAAAAAAGTTATGCTATAAAGTCAACTCAAAATAGCAAAAAATACAAATCATTTGAACGATCTCATAAGAAATATTTAGATGACTTGAAAAAAGTGTTTATTCAAGTCATGTAAATATTTGCATGTGTTACTTTTGTTTCTTATATGATATTATGTGATAGCAAAGAAAATAGCTTTTAATGTTACTACAAAGCACAAACAAGCACTTATTCAAACCCAATGGAAGAATAAAATTGTGGAGTAAAAATCTTGTTTACTGACCAAACAAACCATAAGACTGCAAAGTCAAATGTCTAATTATCCTTTATCAGAGAAGTGATGCAAAACTCAACATTTCGCCTGAAATCACTGAAGGTTATCACCTGGTGGATTAAAAAAGGGGAGGAAAAAAAGTAGGAAAAAAGTAAATAATAGACCCTGAACGAGTTTTGGGGTTTAAAAAGCAAAATAACGATTATTGAGCATTCAACCTACAGTAAAGAGAAATGTGGCTCTATGTCTCTCTGCACAACTGTGATGTTTAGCCTGTTACAAATACAGTGATTATTTTTAGATAAGAAGGAATGCTTTGGGTAAACATGGTGTAAGTGTTCTTGCAGCCAATGTTTTGCCATTAATGCAGCCTAAATCCAGCCACACTAACTTTTCTGGACCTTTGGATCACATCTGTCGCATCCCAACAGTTGCAGTAACCAATGATGAGGCGATCTTAGGAGTCAAAGGTGTTTTCTGTCTGTCTGTCTTTATAATTATCAAAGGCTGAATCCCTGATTTAAAGAGAACAAAAGTTTTAATTGTTAGTTGTTAGTTATATATGCCAATATATAAAAATCAACTATTAACATTTTAACATTGTTCATTTACCAGTCCTGTAATTATAGGCCTGCTGTACAACACGAGTCGCCCTGTCAGTCATGCAACCGAGCATAAAAAACCAAGAAGGGGAGGCAGCAATATTCTTATGCATTATTTTGATTAGAAAGAAAATAAATCCTGTAATGATACTGTTTATCATAAGCTTACAGAGGGACCTCTGAGACCAGAATAGTTTACATTTAACTACCAACAATTGCAGCACTCATACTGTAACTATCAGATGACTGCATGTGTTTTGTTTCTACTAAAAAGAAAGCAGCAAAAATCTTTCTTCCTTTTTCATGTAGTGTGGGAGGAGTGGTTGTGGTAGAAACGCAGTGGATATTTTAAAGAATGCTAGACATGATGGCAATTCAACAATAACTATTATTGTACACAGAATCTTGTGAGGAAGCATTCGCTCATGTGGATCGTCGCTGGCAATCAATGCTTAATATCCGGAGAAATCCAGCAGTTTTACGTATTGCTACGTTTTCCTTACAGCCTGTCTCCGGGTATGTTTCTGCATGTCCTCACACGTTTCGTATTTGCCCTGCGTGGTTTTTCCCCTTCTACTTCTTTTTTTAAGAAAAACCTTGGCTCGGTTATTACGTTGTAAACACACACTCACCAAAAGCCAGGCCCTGCCTCTGCTGGCCAAGCTGATACCTGTCTTCATAAATGTGTTGACTGTGTGAGATGACTGCCTGCGACCAGTTTCATAACTCACATTTTGTCAAAAACCTGCGTAGTTGCACAGATTAGCCAGGATTATAGAACCACTGTTTGGATTTATCTAGTTTAGGCCTAGTGTTCATGCCTGATAACCCACATTTATCTGTTAACGATTTCTCATAAACGTCAACAACTATCACTGGAAAACAATATTTATTACGCACTGCCTCGCGTATTTAGTGTGATCTAAAATAAGGAATAACTGTGGATGACTGTAGTCTCTTGTCAGGACTGAAAGTGAAACACAATGAACATAAAGCGGTCTCAAGGGTGTGCTTAAGGCGACATTTATCCTGCAACTGTTTCTTTCTTTTTTCTCGTAACAAAATATCACACAGCGTCCCACCTAATGCTTGTCTCGCACGAATACCAATGCCTCAACAAACCTGAGTGGGAAATTGAGCGATAAAAAATATATATAACAATTAAATCTTACCTTTAATTATGCTGAGACTTCAAAACATTAAAAAAAGGAGGAAAAAAACTACCAACACGCAGTAGCCCGTGCCTCTTCCTCCTCCTCGTTCTCATAAGTTCTTCTTAGCCAGGCCCAACATCCTATTGGACGTTTCCTGCCACAGTTACTCACTTTAACGCTGACGTTTTATCCTCAAATTGGATCAACACGGTCGTTTTGATCGAGGAAAATTTCACTTCGAGTTCCGTACTGTTCACACTGGAAGTAGACAACTTTTTTCAACGCACAAAGTAGGTTAGGTTCACTTCCCTGTTACGCACATTGTGTCATAAAGCGAAGGTACGCGCTGTATTTCCTGTATTCACGTTCAAGTCCACGCAAGAAATTGAATGACATGACATCCTTGTCAAACATCACGTCTGCTTTTTATGGAAATGTGATGAATCATTTTGAGGATTTGCGTTCCAGGAGCGGTGATATTTAGTAGGCTACTTGAATGTGTTAAGCTACAGGTTGTTTGAGTCTGAAGTCCTTAAAAAGTAATATGCCTATATGGTCCGTTTATACTATATAAGCAGGGAATTTGAACATTATTAATACACGACACCCCGAGACTGAAACAGAAACTACAAGCGATTGTAAAAGGGCTCGGAGGACTTCCACCGAACGAGTCGGTTGCGTAATGTTGAGTCATTTTACCACTACCTTCCAGTAAGACGCATGATACCATATCTGCCCAAGACAGGGCACTGACGTCTTCCCAACGGTAACATACGGAAGGTCATGGAGCACATACAGTGATATTCTGTAAATAACTGAATTTATGTCTGCTTTTACTTTTGAAGAATTTGATGGTCAGTTCTGTTCTGTGTCCCGCTGTAATTTTTTTTTAATCAATACCCTCATAGATTTTGTTATTATCTTCATCTGTCTTCTGTAAAGGGTCACTGTTCAAATACAAATACGCTACACTCTCTCAAATGTGATTTCGAAGCACTTTTATTGTTCACTGGCAATTTTTGATGATAATGTGATATTTCCTCCCAGATTTATTATTCAAATTGAAATTAGAATGGGCTACGATTTCTTTTAAGTGGACGACATATTTGAGAGGTTTCTATTTCAGAAGTTGCTCTTTCAAAGCTTCATGATAAAATTATTTTGCGATTACTGAAGCAAAAATCCAAGAGGAAAAAAAATCATAAAACATGTTAAAAAAAATCTTGACAAGTTGCTGTACCTGTCAGAATTGGGGTGGCAATAGAGGTGGCCCATGAAATTTCAGACATGACAAAAAATGAAATTGATTAGAATTTTTCTAAATCATATAATAATATTATTAATAATGATAATACAAATATAAATAACAAACATTCTGGCCCAAATGCTTGTGTAAGTGTACCCAAATGTATACTTCATCCTCTTTATTTCATAACTGTACCAAAATGTTTACAAGGCAGTTAAGTAGTTACGGTTTCCATGTGGAGTGTGTAGGTCTATGTGTCTTTATCATCTTAATCGTTGCAGTTATCACATGATATTTTTTTACTATTTGTATGCTATTGTTTGCAAGCAAATATGTATTCATAAAGTTTGCTTAAACAATATTGTAAGTTGAACTCTTTTTTTCATCCAAAAGACTATCAGTGTGACATCATTTAGAGTAAATGTTCATTACATGCTGTGGCAAGGCAAAGCAAGTTTATTTGTATAGCACATTTACAGGTTCAAGACAATTCAAAGTGCTTTTGAAAACACATATGTTAAATACAATTAAAAATGTTCATTAAACGTGGCACATGATAACATGGTTGTCATGCAGGATAAGTAATACTTTCCCAAAAGTAGCCACCAGGGGGCACTCATGTTTAATATTTGGTATGCGTCCATTGAGACTGAGGTTTTAAAGTTGAAATGTTTGTGGATATTTTATTGCACTGTAAATCTGTGCTGTACTTGATAACACTTTAAAATGATAAAATTCTCAGCCTTATTTTAACCATACTGTATGTTCTATCGATGTGTAAAGCCTAAGCAAGGACAAAGAAAAATTAACCATGTCAAGAAGTCCTACATCCATAGTGATGGATACTTATTTTCTAAACATAACTTAAAAAAATGATTTAACATCATTTTTAATGTATATTTGATCACTTTGAAACAGTTTTCAGAATAATATGAATCAATAAATAAATGGTTTACATGTAGTTTGCATTTGGCCACTTTTAATTTGTTACAGTTCAACATATTTTATTGTCTGTGTTTGGAAATCTGTCTCGGACTGGATACTGTGCTTATTATTGCCTTCACCAGACAACAACAACACAATATTACCACAATCAATATAACAGCACAAAGTAATGCACCATACACTCTACATGAAAAATTATGTCTCTGCTGTTGATGTGTACATAACTCTACATAGATGTAGGCGTTATGTGTCTGTGTGTATACCTACTTGTATGAGTGACTAATGTTTGCATGGTGTAGGCAAGGCAAGGCAAGTTTATTTGTATAGCATATTTCATGTACATGAAAATTCAAGGTGCTTTACATGAAAACATTAGAAACATTACAGCAAGGTGCAGAAAGAAATAAAGGGAATTAAAAACAAAAATAAAATCACAAAATAAGAAAATTAAAGAAAGAAAGAAACCCTCATCAATCATAAAAGGCTGCAAATAGAAAAGTTTTTAACCCTGATTTAAAACTGCTGACAGTTATATCAGACCTGCAACCTGTACAACTACAGGACTAGTTTGGGATCCAGAACCATCTCCTTGGTTTTACTATCATTTAAAATCAGACACTCTTTAAGGTACCAGTGTACTCAGAAAATCATCTCATTGTAACTGAGCAAACACAACTTTGGATAAATGTCTTTGTAACACAATAAAAACTAAATTAAAATATTGCAAATGGATATTATCTGTTCTATAGGGCAGTTTTGTTATTTGTAGGTCCACCATTTCTCAGATTGGCCAAATGAGTTAAAGACACACATGACACACATGAAACCTGCCTCTCTTCAACATGTTCAGGGGTCTGTTTAAAATTAGATGCCATCATAGCAACACCACACATGATAATCTACAGACTACCCAACATAAAGCCAAGGTAACTTTAAAGAATTTCTTGGTGAAGACTTTGATCTGCATCAGTCAACATCTGTCTCTGCCGCTTCTCTCCCACTGACACCTCTGTTTCCCTGATATCGTTCTGTTTATTCTCCTGTATATCTATTTACTATTTATTTATTTTGTGATCGTGTTTAAGTGATGTGAGAGGGGGCAGGCCGAGGCATTCTACAAGGACATTCCACCTGTCAGCTCCAATTTCCTGAGAGTTTTGATGGACTAACGCAGAAACAATGCAGCTGCAAAGGTTTGATCATTTTCTCTAAAGCAGTCCAAGCAGTTTCTATTGTGTTGTTCTTACCTAATATAAGCTAATTACTCTGGGATAAAGCTGGAAATCTATTAACGAGTCTGATTCTCTTTACCTATGACCGCTACTTATTTTTTCTGTTTTTAGTGATCAGCTAAATATTGCAGGCATCATGCCAAACAAGTTGTATTATGATCAGTTTGTAATTGTTAGGGAAATACAACACTTGAAATAAATTTACATTTGTTCTGTAAAGACATCATGTGTGATGAGGATCTTTTTTTATAGGACAAGAGCTTGAAAGGAATTTGTAAAACCTTTTAAATGATGCAGATAAACAGAGGCATGACACTAAGAAAGATCCTCTTCCCAGTGTTTATGTTCTTGCTGCATTTTCTGCATTTTATCACTATTTTCAGGGTGCTTTTAGGTAAAGGACCCTCACCGAAGGCTTCCAACATCTGGAATCAATACAGATGTGCTGGCTATCTTTGGGACCAGGGGGGCTTGGAGGTTGTAGGCTGAGTTAGGGGAGGGTGAGGGGCTGGGCTAGTTGCTACTTTGGCCCTGGGGGTCTCTGTGTCCCTGACTTCAAAATAGACTTGATTGCTAACAGCTGGCAGTCCTAACTCACCCAGTGTCAGAGCTCTCCTCTGATGTCAACCTTGTCAGTATCAAGGCCCACACAATGGAAGGCCAAAGGTAGTGAGGAGGACTGTGTCGGTGCGAAATGAGATTCAGAGAGTGACCTTTTTCTTTATGAAGGTTGTTACCATAAATAAGGTCCAAGTTTTTTGTCGAGGCATCTCTGAATGAAGCAAAGGTGCTTCATGAAGATCAGATATTCAAGTTGGCCGAATGCTGAGAGGGTTTAGCGGTCATGTGCCGTTTAACCTGTGGGAGCATAAATGACAAGCCGTTTGACACAATCAGGTTATACAAAAGCAGCAGTTAATCCTCGATACTCGTGAATCTTTAAACCCAATGAGGAAATACAATTATTATAATGCATGATTGCATATTATTTCATTTATAAAGCTGAAGCCATTTCTTTAAAGCCAAAGCTACAATGTGGACCATGTAGATGAGCCTTGTCCTGCTGCTCACTGCCACACTATGAGTAAATAGGACAGCAACTCATTAGCATCTTTTATTATCCAATTACAAACTCTGCTCGCCTAATTACCTCCAATCAGCAGGGAGAAGAAAATGATTGACTTCCTGGAGGACAGGACTCACTTCAGGACAAAAAGGACAAAGTGGTTTTCTGTCACTAACTGGATGAAAAGAGACTCCCAGAAATTGGAACGCTGAAGTTAGTTGCTTCTGTCACAATGTCACCGGCGAAAGTAACTCTCACAAATTCTTTTATTGTGACATAGAGATTAAACCTCCTTACAATAACCTCCTATAATAACAAGAGAAGTCCACTTTGGATTTTCCAAACGGTTTATTTTTTGTGTGTTTTTCTACCAGTTGTGTTGAGTTGGTGACAGCAAAGATAATTCGAAAATAATTTTGAAACAGCTGCACAAATGATTATCCTTCACCAGAGGATGAAGGGTAGCTGCTGCACAAGGTTGTGCTTACAACAGAGCTATGCATCATTATTAGACAATTAATTACTCTTGTCATTAATACCAGCCGCACACTGCTGTTCTGCTCGGGTTCAGTCACAGATGTTTCAAACTATGCTTTTCCACAACTGGGGAGTGATGACTCGGGCTTAGAGCTTGAACTAAACTTTTAGATTCATTTTACAGCTCTCAGTTAGTTTTGAGTCTTTGAAAGATGTCAGGAAAGGCCAGAAATAGCATGGGGCAGGCCGCTGGGACGAGCTGTTGTTTACAGACAGTGACAGGGATGGAGGACCTCTGCGCTCTGGTGCTGGGCATACAGCCTCAGGGGTGTGCTAGCATGGCTTCTGTTGCCGGTCTGAATGCTGGGTAACACCGAAACGCGTGCACATGCAGGCCAGCGAGATTATTTGCACACAGATGCACAAAAGCCAACAGGATTTTCTTTGTTTTGTTTTTCATCTTTAAGCGCACACAACTGCATCTTCTTTGTATTTTTTGAGTCAACACATATAGACAACCTTAACAAGCACAACAGGAGCACACCTGAACCCTTAAAGTATATTCACTTGTAACTCTTTTCAGAATGACTTCATCTGCTGACTGTGTGACGTTTATTAAAGTTGAACCAAAACCGTATAATGTAACCTGATCAGCTTGCATAAGATGAGATGTAACATCACTACTAGACAATTATGTGTGTTATTGTGTTGACTGTAATGGGATTAAGAAAGGCCTCTAATACAGAGACCTGAACCTGATCTATGCACTCAGGTGAGGTGCGGGGCGCCAGCAAAACAGACGCAATGCAATATTGACAAATTCTGTTTAATATTGTGTGATACTCTTCTCTTAAAATACAGTCTTTTCTGAGGTAGACTATTACAGTTCAAGAACATTATTATCATTTTTAAAACAGACATCAAAAAGACATGAAATAAATACTTTCATGTACAATATGCCGCAAAAATGAGGTAGAAATGGTTACAGAAAATGTACAATAACCAAGGACAAAGTTGCTGCGGTAACAGATTGAAAGGTACGAAACAAAGTCTTGTTTTGTTGGACAAACTGTCGGTGAAGGAGAAGCTACAAGGAATCAAAACAATGCAACTCCACATCTTCATTATTGTTTCATTTCCGTGATTACATGTGAATAATCGCTGGCATCGTCCAGACTGAGGCAGGGGCTGCTCTGTAGCCTGTAAATGTGTTTTCAGTTTCTGAGACAGGGACTGGGATGCACTGTGGGGGTCACTCAGAATGACCTGGCTGTATTGCAAGACTGAAGCCACCAGCTGCTGAGAGAAGGCTGTGCTGTGATATGGGATTGCTGGACATCAATCAGCCTACTTCCACTTCAGAAGAATCACTATAAGGGAAGGGGAAAGCAGGGGGTGGGGTGGGGAGAAGATGCAACGGCACATGGTTTCTGAGTCTTGTGGCCGCAGGGCAATCCAATCTAATGAGATTGCATTGGGGAGAGAAGCAAAAGAGAAAAAGACCGATGAGGGCGGGAGGAAGAGGGAGACAGAGAGAGGAAAGGATGGAAGGAAATATTACATCATCTTGTGTGTACCGCCTTACAACCATGGCAACAGCACAACACATGACCTCTTTGCCTGCAGAGCAGTGACTGGCTTTTTCCAGCTTGTTAAATCAGAGCTGAAGGGCCGCTGTGAAAGGAGAGATATTCCTGGATTGTCTACATGTTGGCTTCATATCTACAAATCAGCTGTGAATAATTATACCTTAGGATATGTTTAAAGCTGCTTTTTTTAAAGTTGTTTTTCTTTTTTGCAACTGTGTTGTTGTTTTGTTTTTTCGGATGTAATCAAGAGGATATTTTGCACCAGGACAACTGTTGAGAACAAACATGCAAATACAGGACATGTAAACACTGGATTATATATTTGAACCATTTGGAGGCAGTTTGTCCAACAAAAAAAGGAATATTTTCTGTATTCTACATCGCATTTCTTGAAGACAATCATCACTTCACCATAAACTACAAAAAAAAAGAGTAAAAGAAAAGAAAACATATTTATATATTCATATATAATAATACATGGATTTATGGCATCAAATATCCTTTGAAATACCTGAATTACATTCAATGTTACTCTTTGTAGCATATTCAAGTTTCTCACCAAGGTACGAGCCCAGCTGCAGTGGGTTTTTACAAGACTGTCAGGTTTCTCCTTGCGCCTTTATCTTGCTTCGTGCCACTTTCTTCTAAGACCCTAAGATTACATACATTCTTTATTTCATATTTTTGAGGTAAAGAAATTCTTCCTGAGCATTTCAAACAAGACTACATAATATGAAAACAAAAAGAGTAAATGAAACAGGAAAACAGACATGCTGCGGTGGAAGCTGGATGTGCTTGTGTTGATCCGTAAGGGGTTTTCTCAGGAAAGCTGCAGTCGATGTGGAATGTGAATAATAAAGTATGTAATCAGCTGTTTGCACCACTTTAAGTGTGAGCACAGTACCGCCGCTATGTTAAATAAGGATGCGTGAGAAGTAATTCTGCAACCAAAAAAGCTGAGCGTTACAAAAAGAATTTCACTTAAACAACTGAAGGAAAGAGAAAGCAGAGGTTCAAATGTGATCCACTCATCTTAGAAGAGTAAAAATTAGCTGTTTTGTCACGATTTGGTAGGAAGCTATAAGGAATTTTAGCATGCAGTGATTCAACGGACCAGTCCCATTTTATTTTATTTTATTTTATTTTTTGTAATAATACTGTTTTGATTATGTATTTGGTTTGACTATTTTTGGTCAAGATATGCTAAAGTTTTGCTGATCCCAAGCCCTTTGCACT
>JBBDHI010000014.1:13448899-13461340 GCA_037177115.1 Craterocephalus stercusmuscarum
AAAGAAAGAAAGAAAGAAAGAAAGAAAGAAAGAAAGAAAGAAAGAAAGAAAGAAAGAAAGAAAGAAAGAAAAGAAAAAAGAAAGAAAGGTTATTGGAAATGCAGCATAGAGCGCTATTCATCAGCACGGTCTCCCATGGAACACTGGAAAAGTGGAATGTCTGTTCCTCTGGCTGACTTCAGCACTCGTCGAGGTCTGATTGATCATCAGTGGCTTTGCGGAAGAGAAGGCAGATAAAAAAAGGTTTCATAAATCCTGTTTTTCCTCTGTGTCCTCTCATGCAAAGGTCTTTTTTTTTCTCACACATACACTGAGTATTTAAAAAGTCACCGTCCAAAATTGTGTGTTTCTATATTTCTACATTACTATGTTATACTTATGGAGTCATCTATGTCATGAAGTGTGGTGCTGCGTCTTGCTGAAGCATTAGCTTGACATTCCACACATAGCTTGGCATTATTGAACTGTCACGATTTACCCTGAGGTAAGGACTACTCCTGCCAGAAACAGAGAGGTAAAGCGGAATATGGGAAAAGCCGTCATTGCTGTACTCTGACTTTCCTTTAGCAGACGCCTGATGATTCATTATTCATGGCTGTCTGTGTGAGTGGAGCCAGGATTCTTATTGCCATTTAAATCAAATCTCAATAACCACAGGCCAAGATTCTGCTGTTGCTCTCCCACTCTCTAGCTTATTCCTTAACCCTGGCCTCTTTCTTTCCAAACCTCCCCATGTGTATTTTCAGATTACGCCTGTTGTTTATTCAGTCAGATGAGACCAGCAGACCAGATGGCCAGTGGATTATCATGTCCTTCATATTCAAATGCACTGCCTTAAGTTCCCAAACACCAAACCAGTTCAAGTACTTCCCTAAGCTTCAGCCAGGCTACACAACCACTCACACCCACTGTAGCAAGCTGAGATTCTCACACTATGCTCACTTGAATTTTTTCACAAACGTGCAGAGGACCCTGGCTCGTCCACACCCAGATGACCACATATTTTTCTGGTCTGACTTGCTGGTCTTTGTCCGGGCTGCAGAAACTATATATGTCCTGCAGGCCCTTCCCATCTGCAACCCAACCAGTTTGTGAGCAGCCCCAATAATGGGGCCTGTGTGTGACAGAGATGGATGAGAGCCCAGGGGAGCTCATAAAACCTGCAGCAGGGAGGGAGGGATGGAAGAAGGCAGCGATGGAGGGAAGGAGGGAGGGAGGGAGGGAGGCGAAAGAGTGGACAGCAGGCGCTTCGTCCTTCCTGAGCGGACTGGAGCAGACATTAGAGGACTCAGTGAGGCGGGCTAACTGCTGTCCACTCCATCATCAGAGTAGCACTAACACAGAGTGGTACACAACCCCCCTGACCAGCGTAATGACCAGCTGCCCATAACCGAAGAACCAATTCACTGTTAAATCTGACTCATTACTTTCTATAAACCTTTTCAAAAAGTGCATTATACTATATTTTTTTCTGGGCAAGCCTGCAGAGAGTTAAATGAGTGATAGGATGACATTTAACTCTGATGAAAACAGGTGTGTTGAAGCACAGTTTAGCCCTTTCCGTGTAATTAGATTTTGCCTTCTGCTGGATTGTGGTTTTTAGAGCAATAACACTGCAATAAACTAAGCAAGCTCTAATCTACACTTCTGCCTAAATCAGAGCCATCATGTAGATTAATTCACTGGAGGGACGGGAAGAAAGCTAAGATTAGAAGAAGGAAATCAGGACAATGCGGGCAGGCTGTGGATAGCTGTAAAATCATCCGATGAGCCTCGATGCATTCAGTGCAATACTAGATTGAAAATCCCCATAGATGACAAAGGAACCAGAAAATGCAAACACACTATATGAAGAAGCGTTCCTGCAACATTTACTTACATTACAAAACTTTTTCAACAGCTATACATCACAGAAGTTTTTTTTTTTCTGCCACAATCCTGTCAAGTCTTACTTATACTGGAGGAGGATTACAGATTTAAAATGTATATTGAGAATGAACAAGGAGAGTTTTATGTCTGAAAATCAGAATTCAGTCCATTCTGTTATTTTAGAAGCTTTTGTTTCTTTTAGCAATGAGAGCAGATCTGTAATCTATTCTGTAGGCCTGGAAAGAGATTTCATCATTTGTCAGCTACACTTGTGAATTTGGAGCAAAGAAACATAAAGTGTAGTTTATTCGTTTACATAAATATGTGAATTGATGGCTCTCCTGTTGACTGATAGCGTTACTTGACTGTGAAGAGGTGGATAAGAACCTTCTGTGTATGCACATGAAACTTCCCACTCTTTGTGTTTGTGCTCTTGGCCCCAGGAGAGACAGATGTTCTTCTGCTGACCGCCTTACTGTCTGTGCGGCCATTGTGGTGGATGACCATCCAGCAGACGTGCATGGATTGGACAATCCAATTGGCCCTGAGACAAAGCCAAAAGGATCCTATTGTCAAGGGCCTGTCTAATTATGGAAATCTTATTAATCTATTCAGCAGCAGTCCGCTGACAGCTTTTGTGTCAGCCTGGGATTTATTGAGGGACCGGTGTGAGCTGCATCCTTTTGTAGTAGAGCATGATGAAGACGGTGGTCTTGCTCTCTTCAGCAGCTTTACTTTTCGGAGGCGCTAAATTTAGAATTAGTCTTCTTTTGGCTCAAGGGTGATTGTGAATTCTGCCCTCAAATGCTTAGAACTTCTACCTAAGTCACTCAATCTCCGGGTAGATGTTGGCCCGTGAAGGCAGCATTACTCTTGACTGTGTTGTGGTTTCCTATAAAAGAAAATATCAGTGAGTGAAGTGAAACATTATCCTGGCAGGAAGCCCTGAGATGGAGGACTCCAGTGCAGTTTCACAGTTCCCATGAGGTTGCTTTCCCTTTCTCCCTCCCCAGCACTGTTGTTTTCCCTGCCCTGAGGTACGAAACATACATGGATGCAACAAGCCTTCTGGGACAGAGTGCTATTAAACTGTGCCGATTGTGAAGGCGCTGCTTGTAAACAAGAGCGCTGTGGATCAATCCAATCAGGCTCTATTGACTGTTGAGCTCAATCTCCATTCACTGATCAGGAAAAACTAACAACACTTCCTCTGCATCATACTGTACGCCTCGACAAAGAGGTTCGAATCAAGTTGATCAACTAGCCTTTTATACAATATGTACATATATGCAAAAGTGCAGCCAAATCTGTCTTTCTGAGGACTTTGTTCTCTCAAATACCTTAATAAAAGAGGTATTTTGTTTATTCTAAAAGGAAATAAGGTTTTTTGCATCTTCATCTTAATACAAACAGGTAAACATCATACTAAAAAAATGTCTATCCTCAACTAAATAAAACATTGCAGAGGTAGAGGGGTTTAACTATTTGAGACGGCTGCTCCGGTTCTTGTGGGAAAGTTTCTGGGATTCAAGTGAGTCATCTCAGAAAGATTTTTAAAGAAAAATGCTTGGAAGGGATGTAGTCCACAAAACAAAGTACACAGACTTGGTATGAATGCTTGTAGAAGTGGAGAAAGATGTGTGGAAGTATTGCAGAGCTGGTTTTTGTGCTGATAAATCACAAAGTCGATAATGCGATGACCGCATCACTTCTTATGTATTCATTAAGCACAAACTGATCAATGAGTTACTGGATGAAACCACAGCTTGATGGTCATAAATATGTAAAACAAATGATCTCTTTCTTTGGGAATCTTTTAAAAGTTCTGATCATTTTTAACAAACATTTCCAAAGGGGTTTTTTTACACGGGAAACATTAGAAATCGTCACAAGTTTAGAGGACAGAGTGAGACGCAAAGCAGAATCTGTTATTTATGTTTGTTATTTTGATTTGTTTGAGGGCCCTTAAGCCTTTTTCTTTCTTTGTCTCAAGTTCACTGTGATTTATGACACTAATATCAAACAGGGCATTCTTTCTGGGCCGTACACTGCTGCATACTATCGCTCAGTCATAAAAGCTCCAATTTGAGGGGCCAACCACATTTTACTGCATTGTTGGGGAAGATAGTAGAAAATTGTCTCGGGACGTTTTTGGTGCAGAGTGCACATTTTATTAGCTTTTGCACAATTTCTAACTGAACATATTGGGAGATTATCATACTTTTCCTAAGTATATTATGATTCTTTATGATGTGTTAAATTAACTTTACATAATATCAAATAGCTCTGCACATTTCTCACAACAGATACCGAAAGGTTTCTGTTATTGTGTGTGTGTGTGTGTGCGTGCGTGTGTGTGTGTGTGTGTGTGTGGGTGTGGGGGGGGGGTTAAAAGCTGTAAGAGGAAGTGCAAGGTCAGTCCTTGAGGCCTTGGCCAAACTACCAGAAGACAGGGATAATGTGAAAAGTGGACAGCAGGGATCATCATATATCAGCCATGCATAATTGGGCATTGCTAGGGAAAAATTATTATAAATCTATGCGTTAGTCACGGGTCTGCCATCAGTCAAAGGAAACTCAACCCCACACTCCCACTATGCCTCTCACTCCCTCTGGCTCATCTGCTCTCTCTTTCATGGCCCTAAAAAGATGTAATAACAGAAGAGTGCAGGAGCTGTGGGGAGGAGTTTTCACACCTGCTGCCCAGAGCACGAGCAGACGCAGCTCTTTTCAAAAATGCATCGCCAGTCCAGTCCCAGGAGGAGCGAGCCCATCTCCTGCAGTGGCATTGAGGGATGTCCTTTCTGTGTGTGTTTGCGTGTCTCTTATCCTCTCCGTCTCTCTGTACTTTAGTCGTTCTGCGGCTCGAGCGATCTGTACTCCATGTATCAGAATGACAGTTTGACTTACTCTATTCTCTGTTTCATCTTCCTCTGGGAATGTTGCGGGCCAGCTGTCAGAGGAGTTTTTGTCAGTATAGGGAGCTTATATTTGTTTTATTAGAAGAAAAGGACAATATGGCAAAATTGCATTGTGTTCTGAAAACGAAGTATGAAATTAAACTGCTCTTGTCTGTCATAAAATGCTGTTGGGGTAAATGACAATTGCCAATGAAAACCAATATAACAGACTTCTATGCTCCAATTTACCAGTGCAGGACAAATTGTCAGTGTCATTCCAGCTTGCTGTTTTGCAGAGTGGATAAAGAGGAAGAGCAGCCCGACTATTTGATGGCATTTGTTAAACATTGATTAATTGACAAACGTGTTTAGCATTGCTAATGATAGTGCAGCAAAAAGCACGCTGCCATCTGAGGGCGTGCTCATTTTCCTGCACTTTTTCGCGGCACTCTCCAGAACTAGAAAGCCTTGGGAAATAATTGCTGGATGCGTCACTTCATGCTCGTAATTTTAGAAACAACTCCCCCATCCCCCGTGCCTGCTAATGCACGTCCACAAATGGCAACCCCCCCCCTACCTCCCCACCACCCTTTTCAAGAAAAACAGGGTCCCTATTTTTTGTGACTGCAAGCTGGCTTTGGGTCATTGTGTTCACTAATATATCAAAGAACAGCTGTCCTAAAGCTCTGCGATGACCAATCGCCCCTTCCATCTGTCCCACACAACCAATCTTTCCCTTTTCTATCTTCTCTCTCCAATCTACTTTTATCTATGATCTTCTGATTCTTCACCGCATTTACTTCCCTCATTCCCACTGAGCATATTGCATTCCCTCCTTTCTGTCCAAGTCCCCTGGCGCCTCTGTGCTCTCAGCACATGGCCAGCCCTGGGATTTGCTGTATTCTGTAAATACAAGCACAAATTAGAGAAAGTTCAATAACGGCCACACTTCCCTCCCTGGCAGTGCTTTTTTTTTATGATCGTCACACTACAAACACTTAATGCCATTAAAGTATTTCTCAAGTGCAGTCCTTTACTAATTAGCTGTACTTGTATGAAAAACGCATCGCACTGTGAAGCTCTGAATTCTGCTGCCTCAGGAATCCGGTGAAGTGTTGCCATCCAAATGAGCCTCACCACCCTGCTTCTTAATTGGACCCTTAATGGGAGCGGAGGCCTTCTTAATGAGCTGATAAACCCTTTGAGAGACGGAGCACTGGGCCAATGGACACGATGGGGCCTGGGTCCCTAACCTTCTTTTCTTGTGGAAACACACATGCACACAGCCACACACACATTCACTGGAGGCTAATTAGAGCCCATTCACACCCACACTAATGATCCCAGGTCTTATTCACACACACTTTCGCAGGCTGTGTGTTTACTCAAGGAGCTCGTACGGCCCTCTGCTTCACCACTCATACCACTCTGCCTACAATGGGAATAGACGCTGGCACGTCTCTACAGCCTGTTCCTCCAGGGGCCAGGATGAGATCTACTTCTTTTTCCTTTGTACAAACTGCTCCATGGCTTAGAAGAGTCATTTACAAAGACTCACACGAAACATAAAAACAGCCAGAGAGAGAAAAGAGAAGGGGTCAGTCAGAGGAGAGCTATAAAAACTACCAGATCTAGAGTCTTTCGCTTTGTGTGTGTGTGTGTGTGTGTGTGTGTGTTCTGCTTTAAAAGAAAAGGTATCGCTACACCAGTGGGGGCCCCCAGCAACAAGAGTTAGGGCACTCCTGGGTTGGCGGCCTGGGACTGATTTAAGAGTGTGTTTGAAGTGCAGATTACAGATTCTTTGCACCAAATCCCTCCAGGAGTATCCATGACCCCTGGAATCTCTCTCGGGTTTCTTCTCATGTCCAGCCATAGCTTTTCACCCCAGCTTGAGATATTCTGGACTGGCCGGAGACAAGGACTATGGCTGGACATGCCAAGGAAGAGAGAGACACTCACTGCAGGAATCCAGACCAATGATTCAAGACATGCAAGAATAATCCTAATAACAAAGAGGGAGTTTTGTTGTGCATACCTGTTCTAACCATATATCCCAGCATAAACACTTGTATACTGGGACTCAGCCAAGCACAAGACCAGAAAAGCCCTACAGCAGGAGCCAGAAGTAGACAAGGACGAAGGAATGCTTCACATTCCCACAAAGGGGATTTCAACATGGTGGTGAGAGTCTTCACATGTCCAGCACATATGCAAAAGTCTCCCACTGAGGAGAATCATGACTACAGTCTTTAAGTAAAAGACAGTGAGCAGCAGTGTCACCAGCAAGCACAGAGGTGAGTTTGTGTGTCACTGGTCCGAGAGTAAACAGCGTGACTACCTAGCACCGCTGTGCGCTCTCAAACGACCCCTCCGTCTACAAACACACACTAGTAGGTTGTTCTGAGACGATTGCAACCCCTGCAGAACAGAGCCACGCTGTACACGAGAAGCCATCAGTTTGTTGAACAGAGAAGACCAGAGCAGCACTGTGTGTCCTCATTATAAAAGAAAAATCCGTCACAAAGCTTGATGTGTAGTGTGTTGGAAGTTTCCTATTAAGAACCAACAGTGTGCCGTGTCTGAAGGTATGCCAGCTATTCCACCATTAGTTTGTGACATTCTTGGACTTGCAGCCTACTCCGACAGCGCTAGTAAGTCCTGCTAGAATGGACCAGCAGGGCACAGGGAGCTGATGGAACAACCACTGCCAAAGAATTTGGTTGGAAACGGCACAAACATGCATGTTCTTGCAAATGAAACACCCATCATTTTTACCTGAACGAGTCAACCTATTTGCATTTAACAGTACAAGGATGATGTCATGTGAAAAAGCCTTTTTAAAATAAAATCCGCCTATAGATTCTCAGAGGACGTGCATCAAAACACCACAAGAAGTCAACAACTTACTCTGCTAGTTCATGGGTAAATTTTATGAAAACAGTAATGATAACTGTTGAATAGCTGCTAGTGATGCTTTAATCAGGCTGTTCTCGCACAGCTACACACTCGCCACTCTGCTCATTTTAAAATGATCCGGGTACAATCAGCAGTTTCTGCTCTCAGTTTTGAAGCAATACTCTTTAAATTAACCATTCTGTTTGATTTCTCCCTCTTTTCTTCTAACTGTCATGCCAATAATACTCATTTGAGGTGAGTTAAAGAGCTGGGAGAAAGGGGCTCTTGAGTCCGAGGCCACAGAGGCAGCCCCATGCTGACCAGCAGACAATGCTGTTTTTGGAGAGCCAGAGCACTGGACTCCAATGAAACCTAGTGGGAGGGTGTGCAGGGGGAGGGGGGGGGGGACGCCAACACTGGACATGTCAGTTATTAGGTCAGCATTGTAGAGAGAGAAGGATAAAGGGGAGGGAGAGCAGTGGTAGCATGTGGGGTGGTGAGGGTGGTAAGTCCTGCGCTGCTTTGCTGGTAAAATGACACTTGGAAAGCTGTCGAGTGTCAGCCGTACGAGCCGTCATCTTTCTAGCCACACTCGTCCCTCTTCTCTCCCGCACCTACCATCTATGTCTACCACCTGCTGATAAAACATTTAGGCAGGGCCAGTGCCCGGGGTTTAGCATTTCCACAGTGCACGTCAAGGAAGTCGTGTTTCGGCACAGAGGCTGATTTTCAGTCACTGGTGAATCTTTCATTCTGTTTGCACACCGCAAAACACTGCGTCCACCTCTATTTTTTTTGCAGGGGCTCATTGATTCAAGCAAAGTCCAACTAAGTCAAGTGAGGCTCTTTGGTGTGTCGGGGAGAGAGAAAGAAGAATGCATACTCACTATAGGGGACAATAGGACTCAGCATTCTGTGGAGCTGGTCTCAGTGAGGAGGAATGCTGTTTCATGAATGCCAGTTAAGGTTAGCGCCGGTTCGGCTGTAGTCCATCACTGGCTTGGGCTTGCACTGACAACAGAACAGCCTTGAGAGAGAAGGGAAAAGATAGAAAGAGGTGAAGCAGTAAAACACTAACATGTCAACCAACCCCTTTAAGGCAAGCTCACACGGCAGCACAGAGCAGAACAAACACACAGAGCAGAACTTAACCGGAGTATGATAGAATTACGGACCAACCTGAGAGCCCTATCAGTGTAACAAAAACAGAATTCACACTCGCACATAGTCTGCCAAATTCAGGCACACAAGGGCATTCATTACAGGCAGGCATTAAGCTGATTGTGAAGCTGTGTCCAGCCTCTAAAGAAGGCTTTCTAAATCTGCCTCACAAAAAGACTCATGCATACCATTGCTCTGTGCACTGGGGCAATAAAGACTGCATTCTTAGGACACCAAATACTTTTGGAGCTGTACAAGCGAAATGCTTTGCAATAAATTTAAAAAAGATAAATAAAAAAAAAAAACTGTTATCTGTGAATAAATTTTCCCAAGCTATAAAGAACAATAACAAACTGACGACTTAGTTGCACTGATTAAAATCATACTTCTTTAAATGTAAAAACATGTTTCAGTCCAAATGTAAGACATATTACTTTAATTTGTCTACAACCAAAAACAACCAAATATAGCATAACTCTATTCCAGTGTGGGTTGCAAATGTCCATTTAATCATAGACAGATTAAAGGCAGTTTAATCTTCCAGGTTATCTTGTTTCGTTCTGATATGAAGTTACTCACTGTCTACAATAATTTTCTTATATACTGAGCACTCTGGGGGGGGTGGGGTGTTTGGTTTTGTTTTTCAATTCTGTACATATAAAAGCACATTACATAATAATCTGCATCGTTTAGGAAGAAAATGAAGAGGAAGAAATATGATTTTTGATATGTCATATGAGAACCAGTGTGGTTATTTTAAGCCACAAATAAACATTTCCATAGATTAACACTGTTGTAAAACAACTTTCTAACACAAGTAGTTTCCTAAATGCTGCATTATTGTTGTGCCAACAGAAACTCTGTGCTCTTAAAACTTCTAGCCAGCAACGAGTTTATATGCACATATGCAATATTCTCATGGGGGAGATATTATGCAATGACCGCACGGCTGTCTCTGGACACCAACTACCCGCACAGCACTGTGTCCAGCTCTGATCTCCTCTGATTTCACTGACAGCTAACTTTTAACAGTCAGCCCAGAATAACAACCTTCACTACAGCAGCAAACCACAGTTTCCACTTAAAAACAAATAGAGCTCTGGGTGGAGAAAGCCGAGTTGGAAGGCTTTTGGTTTGCTTGGGGGGGAAATGTGTCATGGTCAGCAGCCAAAGAGGAGAGCTACTTCAACATGCTCAGTTCCGGTCCTGCAACTTCAACAGAGCCAAGTCAAACAGCAGGGAGAACAGCGGGCCATGACAGCAGATCAACACACAGTGCAGAGAAGACAAGCGGGCTTACCTATTCATGCCTGCATGTCCTCCATCAGATCTGAAAGTACTAGGATAATCCCTGGAGCAGACCAGACCCGCGTGTGCACTGCTATGCTTTTTTCCACATATGGGACACAACTCTGTTTTCTCCCTGCCTCTCCCTCTCCCTCTCTCTCTCCCTCTCCCTCTCTCTCTCCCTCTCTGGCCAGTGACAACAGAGTGAGTGCTAAGGTCCCCTCCCCCATTGATCTCCCATCCCCCTCTGCCTCCCCTCCTTCTCTCTCTTTATGCTAAAAGTATTTAAGTAGGAAGAGGGGGAGAGAGAAAAGGGAGGGCAGCAGGGAGGGAGGGAGGGGGACTGACCAATCATCCTATGAAGGAGAGAGAAGAGGGTACTCTTATATTGAAGCTTGGACTCAGAGGACAGTGGACAGAGAGTTTTTGTTTAGAGGAAAATGACCAGTGTAAGTTCGGTCCGGCCTGGGAGGATTAGAAAAGATAAACAGTGAACAGATTGTGGTGAAAAGACTCTGAAAGGAATCTCTTGTTTCTTCTCCGGTTGGTTGAAACGCTCCAAAGTTGGTGGTGGTGGGGAAATACCTACAAGTTAGAAAGTAATTACATTGCTTACCCTAATTTCTCAAAAAAATGTCACACTACCAGTGGCGTAAACTTGTTAGGCAGCCCTACTCTGTTAGAGATGCCTTTCAGGAATTCCAAGCCGCCACACTCGCGCTTCTCATATTCTATAGGTAACAAGGAGGAGTAATAAAAATGTGGTTTAACGAGTGACCTGTCAGTTTAGAAGTATTTACTGATTAACACGTATAACAATGCACAAAACCCTGATCCTGAACTGTTACACCATTCTTATACTGGAGCCATAATACTAGGCTGGACTGACACAGAAATTATTATGTGATGCAGTTTAACCTCAAATTATTCATGCTGATGTTAAACTTTGATTGGTGGTGGATTTTATTTATTTTTTGTTTTTATTTTGTTTTGCTTTTTCAGCAAATAAATCAAAGTTAAACTGTTGATAAATGTCAATGACAACTTTAAAGCTGCTAAGCTTTAATTTGAACAGTTTCTACTGGAGTGTTTCTTTTTTCTTTTTCTTTTTTTTTAAGGGGGGGGGGCAGTTTGCACAAAAAATACTGGTTACGTATTTATTTGTTGTGATTAATAGGAATAAATAACGAAGGTTTAATTAGCATCACAAGAAATATTTATTTTAAGAAGCTATTTGCAGGAGCATCGGCACAAACTTAACCGCATATTTAAATCCATTCTTATTGTATTTCTGAGGATGTTTTGGTAACAAACAAAACATTTTTAAACGTAGACATGAATAAATGTAGACCATGATGTACATTCCTTATTTATCAAACATTGCCGGTTAAAGTGCTCCAGTTCAATCCATCTGTACTGGAATTGTTTGTGTCTTGATGCTGTTGTGCTTTTTAAAGGTATGAGGGATGATCCTGCAAAAACATTTCCAGGAGCATTTTTTACTATATTGTTTTAAATCCTCTTCACACCCTGATTGCAGCCAATTAATCAGATGATCTAACACAAGAATAGCATAATTTAGTCACCTGTGGAAAGGACAGGACTGAAAAAACACCATCCAATCTTTTTAATTGGCCCCTTCTTAACGATTGGATTACGATGGTGACATATCTATCAAACTCTGCTGCCATTGGTCCCTACCCTTTCTGTGCACACTCTCAGAGGCCTGGAGCACTTGCAAACAAAGGCAACATACAGAAAGCCAGAGTTCGTCTAGCTACATTAGCTAGCATACTGCACCAAAATGCAGAATTGAAACATAAGGGACATTATAGCAGAAAATTTGCCAAAAATAACTCAGAAAAAAACAATTTGGGAGAAGCTTCTGCAAAGGAGAGCGAAGCAAGAGCAGAGTCTGCATCCTGGCTCAGCTGAAGCAACATAAAGGGCTGCAAAGTGATGCCACGGTGGTCCTATTTCTACTTGATAAGTAAGATAATACTATGTCTTAAAAACTCATAGAGAAAACTTCAGAGTCGTCTGGTGTCAGCTGTAAAAACAAAAGTGGATATTGTGTTCACGGATTATTAACTGTGCTCTCCGTTTTCCAAACCCATGTTCTGCAATTCATGTTCACAGGTTATTGAAATGTGCTCTTTTCACAATCTGTGGGCAAAATGCCCAGAGACCTCGATTAAGTTTTGAGACAATTACTGCGACTAAGGACGGTGTTACTTTAAAGTGGTCATATCATGCTTTTAAATCCGTCCTTTTCACATGTAAATCATTCATTTATGGTTTATATAAAGTAAAACTGCAATCCTTTGGT
>JBBDHI010000014.1:13461440-13477226 GCA_037177115.1 Craterocephalus stercusmuscarum
ACATGACCATATTTAGCGGAACCGCAGCAAATACAGCGACGTAATAGATAGAAAAACGTAATAGATAGCGGAGAAAAACAAAAATAAAACAGGTATTTAAGGGCTTCGAAAAAAAAGGGATTTTGCAAATGTCCCCTTTAATGTTATCTCCTGCTGGCAATAATGGTAAACTTTTTATCTCACTGTGAAATACTTATGCATTAAAACTTTGCATTAAGTGTAAATGACAACACACTAGCAGCTGTGAGGCACTGAATCCAAACCCTCAGCTGAGATCCCTGGGAGATCTGCACGTAAACAGAGAGCTGCACACATAATATTCAACAGAGAGTTGATCACAGTTCATCAAAACGTGAGCATGAGCAGCAAAACAGAGAGCACCGTTTAATAATCCGTGCCATGGATTTCCACCAGCTTTTTTTATTTAACCGCTGACACTTGGCTCGGTGGTAAACAATCTATGCTGCTCAGCGCTCATGAAACCCTGGAGATCAAGCATTGCGTGCTGCTCTGCTCTGAAAGTGTGGTTTCAGGGGAAGACTGAAGAAAGGGGTCTGGACTTTTGAATTGTGTATTTAAGAAACAAAGCTTGTCCAAACCGTTTTTCTAGGATCTCCTGCCGTACTTTTAAGTCTCAATCTTGAAGTTTGTAGTTGAGTTGGCAGATAAGCTGCACAGATGTGCTAATCACAGGATATGAGTGAATTGTAATTATATATAATATAATATCAAAGACCATGTAAACGGATACACAAAGCAAAGCATGTGAGTCACACTAGCAACAAATCTGAATATCAGCAACAGGGTCAGATTTGTGCAAAGGAACATAGAGACACAATCTGTTCCGATACCACAAACTGTTTCACTTTAGTCAAATTCATGGTTGCTCCATCTGGTTGTGTGTGAGGCCTGTGTGGTGGAAATGTCATCATCTGCACCATGCTGCAAGAGTTCACAGTCAAAAAGCAACATGGATGGTTTAGATGTGAGACTTTCAAGAAGAATTGTCATTATCAATCTCTTTATGACTCTTCATTGGAAAAGTGCTGGTATGAGAAGACATACCATTTGGCTGGTGGGTATGAAATCCATGAATTTTGCTTTGCACAAAATAAGAATAACATCCTCTCTTCCATCAAACCCATAACCAAGTTGGAGGTATTGGTGCTATTTGCTTTTGTAGTTGACTGTCACCAAGATAAAATAAATAAAATATATTTCATTTTTGTAGACGAATGGAGCATGGCCAAAAAGGAAAAACACACAGAATTATGGGGTGTATTCAGATTTACCTTCCAAAGTAGGGGGATTTAATCATTAGATCATGATCCCAAGGAAAAGGGTCTTGCCTTACTTCAGCCATTTGTGGCCAAGGCATGGTCTTTCTGATCAATCAGCGACATATAGTGGCTGCTATCAGTGGGTTTAAGAAAAAGCTGCATGGCAGCTTTTAAAGAGGTTATGAAAGATGCTACTTGGAACCGAAAACTTTGTCAATTTGAAGGATGTTTTCACTTCTCCAGGCTGATTTAGGGAACAGTTTTTGCCACCTGGTTCTCACTGTTTCACTAGGATCGGTTAGAGTGAAACTCATAATACAGATGTTGTGGAAAATAACCAGTAAAGGAGTGGTCATTTGGAGTGACTGAGTAGGAGGCTTTTCAGTGGTGGGGGAAACTTGGGACACTTCTCTCTAGCCATCCACCCCTGATATATCTGTATTGCATTATCTAACTTCTGTAATAAACACCCTTGTTAAACTCTAGCGGGCTTCATAGTCTTTAAACACGGCTCTAGTATCAGCAATCGACCATCCCTACCGGACAGGATTCATTGTGGACGGCATGGCATCATATTTGCCTCTAACACACTGCAGTCAGGACTGCGTCTGTCATCCCGGGAAACCAGGAGAACACCACTTTTCTGAGAGATCAATGATCCATGACAATGAGTTTTCATCCAATCATCTTGCATCTTACTTTTCAAATCTTAAAACTCTGAAATGCTCAAATCTATATCAAATTTCAGCTCCATGACAAAACCAAGTGCTTCTGAATAAAAGGCTAAAAATTCAGTTAAGAGGACTAAAGACGCAACTAAGACTCACACTTTTGTTGGGATGAATCTCTCCCCCTCTTTGCGGGGAAGCTAACCCAATTTGAAGACAGCAAAGAGATGGGATTGCTCAGCTTTTTATTTGACTTCTTAAGATAGTAAATAAACAACTAAAGCATGCCAGGACTACACATGCTGTTTTGTATTAACTCTCAAAAATGTTGGTTTTTTTTACTGTTCTTATAACTAACAAAATGTACCATTTCCAAAATAATGATGAGGAAAAGATTGATTATCATCGTGTTTATCTTTAGACTCGCAGTAAGAGAAAATCTACCACTAAAGTTACAGCAAACATTATGAAACTTGTAATTGTATCTGATCTGTTTATGCATGTTCAATATGAACATCAACATTTCCGTTTTTGGGGGCCAGCCATGTCATGATCATTTGCTTTTTCAGTTTCATTTTCTAGCTCTTCACACACAGCTGTCAGGCTGTTTTTAGAGCCCTATTGAAAGGCAAGCCCAGTCATCTCCTCCGGTTACACAGAGCCAGTATCACTCTCAAGCTTCCCTTTGCACTGCCTCACAAGGATATCACTCATAGTCCACCCCACATATACATATAGTACACAGTCATTGGGCTGGCTGGAAATAGACTGATCATATGTTAGGTGCCCGGAGCATCCCATGCACTTTTTCATGTGACTCCATAACAGAAAGTTTGGTATGAAATGAATTGGGTTAGGGTTAGGCTAACCCTTCAATAAACTTATAACCAACGTCCTCATACAGCAGGCATGGAGCACAAGCACATTTTTTTCATGTGTGACTGTCTTATTTACAGCCCTGCATCAAACAGCACCAACTCCTCAAATCAATGACTAGCAGAAATGATAAAAAAAAGACTTAATATGAAATGAACTAATATGACCTTTTAAACACATGGCTTCTGAAATGTCTCATTTGCAACATGACATGTGGTTTGAGCTATTTTAGGAGACGCTCCAGTGGTCAGTGACATGGCTCAAATCGGAATGTAAGGCAATAAACCCACTGAAGGAAACACCACAACTCATTAGTGTGGATACAAAACTTTACACACCCATTGAGTCCCAGTTCAGAACCACAATTAGACTCCTTGATGTTTTTCCTAATATTGGATCCTCAATAGATTTGCTAATGGTGTCTCTGTGGGGGGTTAGGTGAGGGTACGGTTGAGTAGGGATGTTGAAAGCAGACAACCGGCGCTCTCTCTATCACTCTATTGCCTTATTAGTGCTGAGGCAGCAGTGTGTGGACATAGGCAGCATGCTGAGCCCAGCACTGCTGCAATACAAAGACTTCAGGGCCTCGGGACTCAAACTGAGCCAAAAAAACTTATAAGAATAAAAATAAAAGACAGTTTGAATGAGAACAAGCAGCTACTGCCTAACTGACAAATACCTACTTCATATTTTAGTTTGACATGTCTTAATCTCATCGCCAACATAAATTAAGATTTTCCTACACACCTGTAAGAATTTCCGTAAACTCAATTGGCATTGAGAGATGTGAATATCTGGACGCACAGATCTCTGGGTTTGCATCAGTTCCTCCTGGCTGAAGGTTAATGGAGAGACATGAGTGGCAGATAAAAGAGCCGTGATGGCTGAAAATGACTCCTGAATGGACAATGGGTGTAGGTCAACATGCTGGTGTTTAACCTCCAGTTTTAGTCGGCTCAACACCTCCATTCAGCAAGTTGTTCGCCCAATAATGAACTGTGTTGGGGATGAACTGTGTTGGCTTTTTTTTTTATTTAACCAAACAGATGAATCAGGCTTACATTTATTGTGTTTACATGAAAATCTGCATGCAGAGCAGCACCACTGATTAACCACACATACTGTAACCCACACCTCAGGTAAAATGAGTCAAACTCTAAGTTCTTGCACATGTGGTCTGTCTGTAAAATAACATTTTTTATCTTTGTCAGTTTTTTACTGGATGAATGCTGTATTCCACTGAGCTTTTCAGATTTTAATTACCAGCAGGAAACAGTTTATTAGGAAAAGTCACTGCTGTAAGGAGATATGCACATTTTAATACAGTAAAAGATTCAGCACTGGGGACATCTGCACATGTTCAGGAAATTGTCCCACTTTGGATTATTTAGAACAACTAAGATCTCATCTTTTGATTGGAGATCTATTGTTGTTCTTTCTGATCTGGCCAGAAAGATTTGTCATCATGTGATGCAAAGGAAAACATCAGATGGAAAAACCTCCTTACGTAGTTGCAACCACCCCTGCAATGTTCGCCTGGGATGTCTGAAGGCTGTATTCGTGGCATCTAACAGAGACATCTGATCTTGTGGCTGATGATTGTATATTTTCCACCTCCAGCTGAGGAGCTCTTCTGTCTGACTCAGGAATGGGAAAGATGGAAAAGGGAGTTCTATTGTTATCCTTTCATCCCCTGTAAAGCCTTAGCTAACAGATCCAGCTTGGTGGAAGCTGACATTGTCCTACATACATACACAATTTGGTAAATCTAAACCATCTCCTTACGCTATGGTGTTGTGAGTGGAGGAAGGCCAGGACAATTGGATCCTCTAGGGCACAAGCTATACAATTCCCTGGTGTGAACAGGAAACTAACTGCTTTGAGAAAACGATTGTTATTCAAGAAATTAAATTTTAAAAAACCATTAAAAAACAAAACAAAAGCTGTGATCCCAAATTTTTAGTCCACAATTTGGATCCCAAATTTTCAGTCTAGCTGGAATTGCTGGTCCTGTGGCTCTCCGGTAGGTCTGAACAAAATAAAGTAATTATCTGCAGAGTTTCCTGCTTCAAGGCAACTAAACAATCTAAACTCAAACAGATTGGCTTGAAAGGAAAACATAAAGAAATTCCAGACAAATTTTGACATCTTGTTATCCAAAACACATTATATGTGATTTGCTCCGCCTGAGAAAGCATCTCAGTTCTCATCCAGTCTTAACTTTTTTAAAGGAAATGTTGAAAAACAATTCACTTAAATCCGTGCACTTATGCGCCTAAGTCAGGTCTCTTTAATTTGAAGTACAATCACATTTAGGTATCCTCAAATGTGCACGTGTTTATGCATGTGATAGAATGAGCACGGGTGGTGATAATGAGTTCCAGTCTCACAAGGTTGGCAGATATCATTTCATTAGTGCTGAGGAGTGAGGGCTGGAGCTTTGGCTAAGATTAGGGTAGACAGAGAAACTCTACCCCAGACCCAGTTGTCCTGTGGAGGGTTGGTGGAGGAAGGGACAAAGTGTGTGTGTGTGTGTGTGTGTGTGTGCGTGAGTAAGAGCTGGGCAGAGAGGTGGGGGTGTGAGTGGGATTATTAGTGGGAGGTTCAGCTGTTTATTATTCCAATTCTATCTCTAACAGCTGAAAATTGGAGAATTAGGCGGCAGCCCCGAGGAACCCGGGGATCAATGCAGAGGGGTTAAACCCTGTGGCATTGCTGCTCACACTGACAGCGTTCATAGATACTGACGCAGCATATAGACACACACCACAGAGGTCATTCAGAAAACTTAACAGACACATCAGATTTACCGCTCTGAAGTGATAAGACACTCGCGGACTTCACAAGTCGATGAATAGCTTCACACTTCAGATGTGGGTGAGCCTTTGAAAAACATAAGGATGCATTAGTGGCCCTAAAAGCTTCAAACTTTGAAGTGAAGGCCTGCAAAACTTACACAAACTATACTCATGCAATTCTGCATCTTTAGCACTTACAAAGAAAGCCTCTTCACGCGTTCATTACACTGCTAATTATGACCCCTAACTAGTGAGAAACAGGGAAGAAAATCAGCTACAAAATCAAACATAGTAAAACTCCCCCTCTCTAAATACACCCGATGCACATATGGACTTTCTCTGTTACATACATGATTGACGTGATTCTGCCATGTCGGGAGGTCTGCGGTCACGTCCGTGCATGTTGTTAATCTGGAGAGGGACATGCGACACTAGGAAACCTGACCTTTCCTCACCAGCCAGGCATGCAGTCCGCTGGTGTGGAAACAGAACTTTGGACATATGGAGGACAGAAAGTTGAATTTAGCTTTTGAGTTGACGAGTGATTACAATCTGGGGACACTTGTCATGTTTTAATATACAGAGTGTCCTGCACTGTTTTTACATACTCTAAGGAGGCTGATTTAGAGTACAAGAAATTACAATTAAAACAATTAAAGAAAGTTTTTTTTTGAAAGATGATTCCCAAATACTACTGCTGGGGTTAAAACTGTGCTGTGTGCATCTTTTCAGCCACCAACTTTAATCTGTAACTAAAGACAATGGCTAATCCACAAGATGCATAACCTGACACAGTTTACTATCATTAGGATACTAAACATTATTTAACCTCAGAGGTCTAAGTCCAGCACAAACCACTCTGTTTGTACATGTGTGTGTGTGTGTCTGCACATGTGTGCTATCCTGTGCCATATAACTGCCACTCTCAATCCACAAAGACATGCGTATAACCCGAACCCTAAAAAATCAATGAAATCTCTAATGACATATAAGGGATAATTCTTTTTGTCCTACAAATAAGGGCAAGTTGATAAAGAATTATAACTAATGCAAAACAGAACCTTGCTTACTGAGGCAAGTTGTAGCCTAATGCTATCAGTCGCTTGCATAATTTGCAAAAATGCTTACTTAATGAAGATGATTTCCTTGAATAATGTCATGCATTTATTCACAGTGAAAAGGTCAACTTAAAATGCATAAATACAATTATTACTTTAAATATCTTCTTGTGTGCTTCGTTGTTTTGGCATGAGAGTGAGGAAATGACCAGCACAGCGCATTATGCACAATGTGCACACTTAGCTTGACATAAGGAACTTTGTGCATCCAGTGAGTTCATGGTTACAAAACTGTTTAAAGTGCAACAACAGCAAGCTGACATGGAAATGTAAAAAAGAAACAGATCTGCTGCAGTGGTGAACTTCTAGCAATTTTATAACCTTTCATAAAAATGTTAGCATAGGTTGGTGCAATACGGTGCCATTTATCATAAATTAAATTACCTGGGTAGGACTTGACCTAAGCAAGATCGAGGACCAAACTAGTGACTGTGACAATAAAGTCCATTTCAGATAAAGAATACATAATTATTAATGGCTTCATCATCCTGATGCATGATGGCATTCAGGCACTTAAACATGCTGTAGGTCACTTTTACATTAATGTTCTTCAAGGCATCTCTCATAACCACATGGAGGACCACATTATGTAGATGGTATGTGAGATTAGACAGTACATCCAGTAGAGGGTGAAGTCTTTAAAGAGTCACATTTTCCATACATCAAAAATCTCCTCTAGTCACAAATTTTCTTATTACTCTGACAAGTATGCTGTGGTTCTGCAGACTGAGCAAGCAGTGGATGGGATTAACCACATTTAAGCAGGGACTTGTTTTGCACTAAATAGCAACTAGAGCAGTTATTTTTCACCTCGCTTGGGTTCACTGTCTCCACGTCCATCATTTGCTGAGTGTATCCAGGAGGGAAAATGAAAAAGCAAGAATTTTTTTACAGCACTTTTCATGCATGTACTGTAGGAAGCAGTCGGTTTAAGGTTTCTGAAAAGCAGCTCATAAATGAATGAGCCACCACTGCCGTGATGCCAGTCAGTCAGTGACTGCTCCTTTTTTGTGGTTTTTATTTTCACCTAGTGCAAGTTTGAATTCAGCAAATGGTTTAGAAAAGAATGTTGCAGTAAGAATAACAGGCACTAAATACACCAAATACAGGTACTACTCGCAAAATTAGAGTATGCTGGAAAAGTTGTTTATTCAGGCAATTCAACATAAAAGGTGAAATCAATATATTCTATGTACTAAGTGCAGATGCAAGGGTTTACTTTCAGAGGCTTGACATTTTTGTATTTAAATTCCATTTCTTATTGATTTCCAGCAATAGTCTTATTTTCTGAGCTTTTTAATTTGAGGTTTTCTGAAGCTGCAAGTCCTTATCAGCAAAATATAAAAAAATAAAAGCTGAAATATACTCATTTGCATATCATATGTCAATATATGTGCATTTAATCTGTGTAAAGTTGCAGAAATGCATGCACTTATTTAGGATATTCTAATCTTCTGAGTAGTACCTGTAACTTAACTTCAAAATTAAATGTACACATATGCAAAATAGTATGCAGATCAATATATTTCAGCTTTTATATATTTATATTTTGCTGATAAGGATTTGCAGCCTCAGAAACCTCAAATCAAAAAGCTCAGAAAATAAGAATATTGCTTGAAATGAATAAAAATGTAATTTGAATACAAAAATGTCAGTAATGTAAGTAAACTCTTGCATCTTTACTTAGTACATAAATTGTATTGGTTTCACCTTTTATGTTGAATTGCCTAAAAACTTTTCCAGCATATTCTGATTTTCCAAGTAGTACCTGTTCTGTAAAGGGCCTCATTTATCGGCTGTTCTTAGGCAAAAATTTGTGCAAACTTTGTGTGTGAGAAAATTTTCAGTGTTGAATTTACGTTTTTGTACTTATATAAATATTCTTAAACATAAGAACGGTCCCAGCTGTGCGTACGCTCTGATTCTAGTGGTAAGTGAAGTGTTGCTGCAAACTCACTCTTTCTCACTCTTTCTTTATTGAGTCAAATAATGATAATTCAGTTATCTTTTAGAAAAATAGTTTCATAGTTTCAAAACTCACAGAAGACTCTTGTGACAGACAGGTGAGAACAAAGCATTATTGATCGGTAATACTGACTCTACAACAAAAATAATCTAAACTCTGCCCTTGCAGATCTGATCCTGAGATCCTGATAGTGTTCTATCGTGATATGGGATCTAGTTCAAAAGTTAAATCAGAGGTAGAGTAGTTGTAAATGTTATCCTGGAGCATTTTTTATATTGCTTAAAATCCCTTTCACACCCCAGTTGCAGCCAATTAATTGGATGCTCTAACATAGTTTTTATGCTCCTCACATGTTGAACAAACTCCCAGAAAACCACAGGTCTGCTGAAACTCTCAGTTTTAAATCAGAGGTAAAAACTGTTATATTTGCAGCTCTTAATGAAAACAAGTAATATATCCTATTTTTTCTGAGGGTTTCTTTGTTTTCTTTTGTTTTGTTGTAATACTCCTTAATACATAGGCATGAGATTTTGAACATGTGGGATTTATCAGCAGCTGATTACTAACATGCTGGCCTCTGCATGGTTGATAAATCCAAATTTTTGCTACTAACAAGAAACCTAAATTTCATTCGTAGGAATTTAAGATAGTTTCAACGGACAATTGATAAATGAACACCGGCTATCTGACTGAAAAGATTATTGTTTAGATAATATTCATAATAGTTTTAAGTATAAAATTCAGATTTTACTGTGTGTAAACATTTCTGACCTCTTTAAAACAAGACTAAACACCAGCATAACGTCAATTAAATGTGTGCACCCAAAAATCAAAAGTAAAATGTATAGATATAATGTTAAAGATTATGTTTTTGGTTATCTGAATAGTTTGTGCATCTGACTTTTCTAAATGAAATAAAACAGGAATCCATGTCTCGGTTCGATGTGTGACTGCTTGACCTGTAGCTGCAGACATTGATCAATTTGTTTGTCATTCAGACAAAACTGATTCAAATTTAGAGAATTATTCATTAGTATATCGGGTGTATATGAGAAATCTATGTTCACTTAAATCGTTAGATCATGAGTGCATGCAGTGACACCTTGACATCAACATAAGGAAATACAGGAAATATATTTTTTATGAGTATAGTATGACTGCACACTGTTGATGAATGCATGCTTGCTTATGGCAAGAAACCAGCTCAGCTAAAATTCCAGCCATGTAAGAGACATGAGCAAAGGCACATGAGACTTCTCTTAATAAGCAGGTATCCATCAGCCTAACTAAAAGGGATAAATTAGGCAAACGCTAACCACTTCAGCTTCCTTTAAACTCTGGCTGTTTTAGCTCTGTAATTAGGCTTTTCTGCTTTAAATTGGGGGAGAGGCTCAGCGGCAGAAAAGCAAGTTAGTTTCCCCATGATGTGATTGTCACAGTTTCCAATAGCTCCTGTTAGTCCGTTGGTTCCTCCATTTTCACCTCCATCAACAGAGGTTGGTAGGGAGCTAATAGCTATTCTCCAGTCCTTATTAAAGCTTTTCACCAGGGGCTAACTCGTGCCCAGTGTTCAGCGAAACAAGGGCAACAGAGCAGGGCATGGCTCACCAGGGTGTCTTTTCTAAAGTGTCCAGGCTGTTGCAGAAGACCTGGATAAAGCAGGAGCCTGGTGAAAGCTGCCTGTTGTCCACCTAATCCTAGCAATGGTCCCGTCTCCGTTGACAACGCAAACCTGAACAATGGTCTCTTTCAAGAGTGGCTCTCTTCACCAACGCACTGACATAGCAACAATAGTAGAAGATACTTCAGGAATGAGGAAAAATACTGGTCCGTGATCACATGAGTTTTTTTTTTTTTTTAAACAAATGATGTAGGAGAAAAACAGCATCGGTAAATTAGTAACCCGCCTGGTTTCATTAAAGAAAGCGCTCTGGGGCAGTTGGTGTGAAACCACAGGCACATGAGATCCAACTTTAAGAGGTTCATTGATGAATTCAATCAACAGAAACTTATGATAGGCAGACCCAGCAGTGAAACGAGCTTCAGCGTGTGTTCTGGTATGAAATGATTTCTCTTCTCTGAGATGAGCTTTTCCCACCTTGCTTTTTTCCTTTTCCTTTGAGCACATTTGCTGACCAACAGAAAAGGAAGATGAATGCTTCCATTTCAGATGCCAAGCCCCTCCCTTCTCTCATCTTCTTCAGTCCGGATTTCGCATTAAACTTGTAATAGCATACGACCCTGCAAGGCACAATTCTCATTCAGGTGGGCCATGTTATATGAATGAGATTTGGTGAAATGCCAATATTTATGCACATACATTCACATTCGGAGCCTTTCTCATCATTGCATCTACTTCGGTGCTAAAAGAAGAGCAGCTGTCATTTGATACATCAGATTATTCTGAGCCGCACACAAACCTGCGCAGGTGCACACACCACTAACCACAGGCACAACACAATGTCCACATGCAGGATGAAGCTAAATGTGTGCTTTTATCGTTGTTACTGCTAAGGACAAACAATCTTAGCTGATAAAAATCATCTCAGACTGTTGATGCCACATTTCTTTGTCTTTTGAGTCCAATTGTTCAAATTCTTATGAGTAAAAAAATCTGTCTGGAATTTTAAATGGATGAAATATTATTAACTCCTGATTTCTAGCTCATGATTAAATATTTTGTAATTAAACACATAGATAAAAATCACAATTTCAGTTTCTCTCTGGCTGCTTCCTGCTGCCTGGCTGGCAAGTTGATTGTTGGGAAGGTCACCTGTCAGAGTATGAACTAGGCTACGGCTGTTTGGCATCCCCAAGGGGTCTGGAGAGAAGAGAAGCATCTCTGAAGGACACTTTCTCTCCTTTCCTGCACTCTAATTCAATAGTTTTGACAGTGCAGTGGTGTCCCAGTGTCTGCCAGCACGGTAATCTCTGGGTAATTGAGTTCCCAATCAGCTATCCATCAATAATGCATCTGGTTCCATGTGGGAAGAGAAGACCAGACAACTCAAGCCTTCTGCATGGATGGAGACAAGATTCTGTTCTAGCTGGTCAGAAAAAAAATATCTTTTTGTGTTTACTCACTAACGAAAGACAATCTCTTCCAGCAGCTGGATTATTACAATAGGCAGTATGATGGTGGACAAGCATTTTTTAAATAAACGTAGAGAAATCAGCCCACCTGTACATGTTGCAAAGATCATACAATATCCAAAGCAATGTGCTGAGTGAATGTACAATGAATCCGATTCAAGGAAAGTGTCAGAGGACATCGGTACAAAGAATCTAAAAGACCTTTATATGATAAGATATCTTAAGATACAAATGTTTATAAAGACAAACAACTCTATCATGTTTCCCACATTTTAAACTGTGGTGCTTACCAAACTATCAATTAGTGACTAAGACATGGCTCTGCAAGGTTAAACTGTACAGCTGTCTGAATGATTTTTCAATTATACAGCCCGGAAGCCCCTGACTGCGCACTGCCCCTGCCCTCCCACTCTCGCCTAACTGGGTCATTTATAAAACCTCTCACTTAACATACATTATTTTATATCAGCATGTAGCCTCGCTTTCCCATACAAAGTTGTCCGCTCTAATAATTTCCTGTCTTACAATGCTTGGTATCTGCTTTTAAGCTTTATTACTGCCGGCCTTGTCTTATGAATAAACTGTCTCTGATGGAAAATTAAAGCAAACTTTTCCTATTAGTGAAACTGATGACTTTTGACAGATGTAGTACTTTGATGGAATATTCATTGGTTTAAGAACATCCATTTCATAAGATTTATTGAGTTAAATCTATTGCTTTTAAAGTATGAAATCACAAATAATTCATAATGATCTGCAGCTTCCTTCATCTTGATTACATCATGCTCCTTAGATCCCTGTTGTGCTGTCCCTTTACCCTTGGGTCTGCCAGATTAATGGCTCATTTAAGTCCCCATTACATTACATTAGCCCATTCAGTCAGTGTATACTGTACACTCTCAAGCAAATAAATCACATCATGAAAATATTAATCAATCTCAATGAGGGACTGCACATAATCTGTTAGATGTTAAGTCTATGACAAAGGTTTATACTAAGAGCAGCAAATTACTGTCACTCACAGGGTTAGACTGACTCTAATAGCTCTGCAGCTTTTGGAGCTATTGGCTCATCAAGGGAATACGTCTGTGATGCCCAAACAGAAGAATATTCTCGGCAAATATATACACCAGTTTTTACAACCAAAAAGCCAATATGCCAGTGAGGCTATTTTCCTCTGTTGTTTGATTTGTGTGGTTGCTTGGCCAAGCATTTTAAAAAGCTGATTCTGTGCTGCATAATAGTATGACAGCGTGGGCTCTGGAAAATTCTGTGAATTGCATTCATGGAAAAGGTATTGGACTGCTTCACACCAACACACAACAGCACCCTTCCCAGCTGGAGGTTAATTCAATCCTAGCATGTTTCATTTTGAAGCTGCTGTCAGGCCCGGGTGTGCAGTGTGACATTGTGAGCGAGAGGTAATTACATTTTGGTCCAGTTCGACGACTCAGCGTCTATTCAGAGGGTGCTGTCAGTGCCCTCCTCCTACAGACCATGACCACCAAAGGAATGTCCAGCTCTGGACAGAATGCAGCAGACAAATAATAGAACTAACTTCGCTGCAACACTGTGTGTAAAAAAATGTATTGGTGTATCAGAGTCTTTTAACACAGACCAACAATGATTTCTGTGCTTTTTATAAAGTTGAACATAAGTAAAACACAATGAGATTTAACTGACTCACAAATGAAATGTTGAAATTTTCAGGACATGAATTCAAAACAAGTCTGATGTGTAAAAACTAAATGATAAATATAGCCATTCATTCAGTCAAACTATATTATCACTTCTTAACTTGGTATGGACTGTACCTATATAGAGCTTTTCTAGTCATGTTAACCACTGATGGCACTTTCACACTACCATGGTGCTTCGTCATATTCACTCATTCACACACCCAAACAGCACATATTAGAACATACCGAGTACTTTTATACACATCCATACCCCGATAGGCAATCAGGAGGCAAAGTGGGGTTCGGTGTCTTGCCCAAGGACACTTCAACATCCAGTCAGGGGGAAACCTGGAATCTAACCACCAACTAAAGGTAGATCAATGTTTTACAGAGGCATCGTTAGTGACCTTGACTTTCTCAAGTCAAAGTGATATTATGGATGAAAGTTGAATGTTATTCAAGACTGTTTGTATTTTTTGGAAGTCTTTACAATGAAATAAGATCCAATGATAAGAAATATAACACAACGCCCAGAACACCCTCTGCACGTTGTTTGTGCATATAATCGCATATAATCACAAAACTGTGACAGATGCATACTGTATCTGATGATTTTCTCAGATAACGCGTGGTCATGTTGTACTTGTCCATTGTGTACTATTGATCAAGCCCTGGTGAAACTTGTGACTAAAGCTTAGTCCTATCCCAGCAGAATAAATCACAGTATTGACCCGGTGGTTATCAATAAAGGTAATGACAAACATCTGGCCCCGCCTTTAATGGAATCGACAGAGTCTTCCTGGCAGAAGCCCAGCGCTGGCCACACATAGATTACCTTGATCTTTCCAGTGGGAACTCACTCTTAGTATGCAAATGAGATGGGAGAAAAGCAATTGGTATTTAAGCTAAGCTGTGCTGCTATTGAACTAGTTGCTGAAAATCTCCATAAACACCAAAGAAAAAACCTTAGAATGTCTGCTGACAATACGCTTGTTTAGACTGACTAAGATTCATTCTGTCAAGGAGCTGTGGCACAGTGTATCTATGTCAATCGAGGAATAAGTGAGGAGATCGAATCAATGGTAGCTGCACTGAGGTCCAGAGGTGCTGAGCTGGACTTCTAGAGTGGTGTGCAAAGGCAGCACTCTGTCCTACATAAGCTCTGGGTGTGTCTGGCCTGGATCTACACAAATACCTTAATATTACAAGGGTCTTCTATGGCAATATGATGCTGCCATATATGAACAACCTGACCCTAGAGATAGAGCTATATCTATGTGCTCAAATCCAAGTGTGGCTTCACCTTTACTGAGACAGTCAGACTGGTATAGGCTTTTTTATCACTCTCAAAGAAGCCCACATGCAAACTCTTTATCCAGCTTAACATTTCACTGCAGACGACAATCAAAAGGAACAGGCTTTGCTGACTAATAGTAAATAACACAGAATTGCATGCGATTGACTGTATTGAATTCCTAAAGGTACTGAAACCGCAGGCAATTACAGCTCACCACCACTTACAATCTGAAATATCAATTTGCTTTAATGGAAATGTTCCCTTTAACATTTTACATCACAGACAAAAATGACAAAGCAATGATGCTGTGTACCCCAAAAAGTACCGTCCCCCTATGATATTCTGAGATTCTGTTTTAGAAAGTAAAGGATTCAAAAGATAAAAAACAACAAAGAGGTTGCTTGTCCGAACGAAATGAAATGAAAAGCCCATAAAGCACATAAAGCAATAACATCTTTGGTTGTTTCTTTCCTGAAGTTATCCAATGAGACAAGAGCTAGTGAAATTTTATCAACCACTCATAAAATTCAGTCATGCGTCCCCAGGTTTCCATCATTGTGTCTTTTGGGTTTCCAGCTCATTTAGTAGATGTGCTGGGGCCCAGTGGGCTAGTGACTAATAAAGTAGAGATGTGCACACACATAACACACAGAGAGAAAACGTAAAGGTTTACTAGAACCATTTCATGATGAGGGACTGTTCCATCTGCTGCAGGACAAATACATCTATATGGGGATATGGTAACGCAAAAAGAAACAAGAGTTCATCCAGACTGTTAAAAAAAAAGATCAAATACTCAGGTGGGCTTAACCTTGTCCCAGGAATAGAGATAGGAGCAGTATTAGTTGTGCACAAACCTGTAAAACTGCTTATGAATCTACTAGTGATAAATTTTTTCCTGGGACATTGGATGAGATTTAAAGGAAATATATCATGCTTTTAAACCCTTCCTTTTCACATGTAAATCATTCATTTATGGTTTATATAAAGTAAAACTGCAATCCTTTGGTC
>JBBDHI010000014.1:13482830-13492898 GCA_037177115.1 Craterocephalus stercusmuscarum
GTTGTATAGTATAGTAGTAGTAGTAGTAGTATAGTAGTAGTATAGTATAGTAGTATAGTAGTAGTATAGTAGTAGTAATTGTATCATTATTTTAGTATCATTATTAAAACGGAGTACATCAAAATTTTATACTTTAATAATATCTTGATTTTTCCGTAGTATTTTTACATCTCTGCCTTCTTTTCATACCCTTTAATTTGGAAGGTATATTTTTATTAGCAGAAAAATCAGGCCTTGTAAAAAGGAGGTTAGGTCAGCTCTGAGTTAAAAAGAGGGTCCAACCCAGTAGTAGCAAGGTGGTCAGTGGGTGTATACTGATACTGAACATGTTTCATCTTGAGATATGAGACAATGACATTTACCAGTTTTACTTCAGTTTCAAGCAAGAATAAGAGGCATGGAGACATTGTCAAATATGGAATTAAAACTTCAACACATGCACACCGTCATTGCAAATAACAGGCTTTAAGAATTAAAACACGGTGAGTAAGACCTGTGGTCAGTCCATTTGTTTTTTTATCAAAAATCTTCAGAATAAAACCAGTTGTCTATCAATGCTACAAAGAAGCATTTTTTCTTGAAGCAATCCCACTTGTGCAAAGACAGTATAACAGCAGACTAGCATGCATCCATAGCAACAAATAAAGAAAGCAAGAGTGACAGGGAGCAGCAGCAGAATGATAGAGGTCTGTGCTTGCCTCTCATCAGCGCTATTCCAAGCGGCTGCCCTGTCAGAACACGCCCCAGATGAGGTCTCTCAGGGCAGAGAGTGAGCTGTCATAACAGGACGCCTGGAGGGCCGTTCGATCAACTCGACAGCACTGAGAGGCGTTAGACACACACAGGAGCTGTCGGCATGCGAGCGGCCATGGTTATAGCCACAGAGCACAGCCCTGCTGACAGACAACCATCATTCAGGGGCCTTTATCTTTCTCTTTCTGTGGCTTTTTTCCCTCTCTTGTTTTTTCTCCTTCTTCTGATAGAGGGGCTGGGAGTGCGGGAGCACCTCTGACAGCTTTACTTAAATATTTATGCTGACAAGGAAAAGACAAGAATGTTATCTCCAACAACTGACCCAGCCACTCACATAAAACATTTGTTTCCTAAAATCCCTCCCCCCCCCTCCTCTTAGAGCTAGTTAAAAAGGTATGTGCAATGAAAAGATTGAAAAGCTAGTTAAGACAACTCCAAATGTATGCAGCTGCTTTCATCAGGTTTTACAGATATTAATGGCTCTACCTCTGTGACATAATGCTGCGGTGGAAATAAAGGCACTAATAACATTTTTCTCTCTTTGCAACCACATAAAATGGCCTTCGCCTTACTGACGTTCACTCTGTCCTTCTCTTCGCTTCTCTAGCTTATCTGTCTGTTCGCATACAAAACACAGATGGTGCTGCTGCAGCGTGCTGAAGGAATATGTGTGAGAAAGAGGCAGAGAGTACACATATACCTCATCTCATGTGATGCACATCCCATTAACGGAGGGTGGACAGCGTCTCTGATCAACAGATCACCTTTTCAAAAAGCTCTTTGTTTCCCAACCCCTCAGCAGCTGGCAGCAATTAGCTGGCAGCACAAGACACAGCAGTCTAGTTTACCAGTCTCTCCACAAAGGAGCAGAGCCGGTTAAACAATGAGGGTGGTAAATGTTAACAAGTTTCTGCTCCAAAAAAAAAAAAAAAAATCTATTACTATGTAATGCTCATATAGAAAACAGGTCACGATTTTGTTTAGGCAAACAGATGCTGATTTTGGGAAATTTGTGCGCATCACAGTCTTTGTTGAAAGTAAGTCTTTTAGCTTTATCGCGCTGGCACAAACAGCACTGATAAGCTCAGATTACTGCCAACTTTCTCCTTCAAAAGTCTTGTTGCTGACAACAATAATAAATTGCAATCTGACCAATCAATTGGAGACCAGCTTGAACCCCTTAAGTCCTTAAGAATGAGAGGCTGCAGGGGGGAAAAAATCAATGTGCAATTTACATCAGGCTGATGAGTGTTGAAAACACTAAGAAACAGACAGCTCCGAGTATAATTACATGCAACCAGTCCAGTGTTGAGGCCCTAACATTATCATAAGTTTGATAATCAGGTATTACACAGGGGAAAGGGGTTTGGCTTACGTCAATGTGCAGTAAGTGCGTGATGACAACCTCTTAGTGGTCCGGCTTCCAGAAAACACAGCTACCTGGCTGTAACACAATGGGGATGGATGAAAGCGGACACCATTGAGGTTATGGATTATGTTGAACCAGTACAGTGCCTCAGGTGGCCGAGGCTACTGCCATGTTTTACTGAAGCAAATACACTCACATGTGATGAAATCAGCTCTTTGGTGGTCCTAAAGAATGCTGTGAGGATTTTAACTTAATTTTTTTGTGTGCAGACCAGAACGTCTTTCAGTCCCCCCCCCCCCATACACTCCAAGACAAAAGCGCCATATGAAAGGGTTTCAGCATATTCATGAAAAGCACACACAGCACCGGCAGAGTCAGAGCTAAAAGTCAAAATGAAAAACAGAAGCAGAAGGAGGTGAATGAACAGTCGTGGCTTCAACTTTGTTTTGTTTTCCAGTGGACACAGAAAAAGGAGCAGCCTCGAAGGGTTAAACGTTGGCAAAAAGCGGGGAGGGGACAAAAGACCCATTGTAAGGGACAGAAGTGTCCCCGGAAAGGAGGGGAGAGAAAAGAAAGACACCACTGGCTGGTCCCCGGGACCCATTGTAGGCAGAGGGGAGTGCAGCCACGCATGACAGATGTCCCTTGCCATTGTTACCCCGGCAGCCTCCTCTGTGCCTCCTGCTCCGGTTCTGGAATTCCATGAGATGGCCTCCGCCTAGGAGAGTTGTTCAACATGTCTTACCCCTCGCCGCACGTTCCCCATAGTCACTCTAGCCTGCGCCGCACCAGTGGGTGTGGACCATGACTCTCGAGGTGGCGGTGGGGCTGCACTTCTCAAGTGGGTTTCATAGTGGGGTGCCAGAAGTTATCTTAACAAGACACTGCTGATCCCACAAGCCTTTTATCTACCGTGCTGAGCTAACCCAGACGTTTTCACAAGTACAAGCATACAGGCTTTGCTGGGACAAGATATACATTACCACTAACATATAAACATGACATGAAATCTAACATGCACCAAAATCAATAAAGCTCTGTCACATTTGTAAATAACCTAATGGCTTAAAAGGAACATGCATTTCATTTTAGCTGCAGGCTGTGAGGCAAAACAATTACTAAAGTAAGTGTTGAGTGGAGCGCAGGTGAAAGCTTTTTGTAACGTAAAGAGTTTAGGTAAGCTGTTTTTACAAAGCTGTGACGTGTTGTAGACCCTATTCAGCGGCCCACCATGTGGCTGACCTACAGAAGAGGCTTGTTGGCCTGTCAGTCACAGCAACAGTGTGCCAGTGGGAAGTGAGTGCAACAATAGCCCTGTCTGGTAAATGGGTGAGAGAAATAGCAGACAATCCTTTATTTCTATGTCTTACTACCACACTGTCTATTCTCCCTCCTATTCTTCTGTTCGTCTCAACCACATTCTGCCAACACTCGTTCACTCAGTCTCCAATCAGTTACCCCACCCCCACCCGCCTGTTAGCATTCAATTCAAACAAGCACACACACACACACGCACACACACACACACACACACGTAGCTGCATTCCAATGCATAAGCATGAGAGAACGAGAGAAAGATCTCTGAACAGGGTGGAAAATCTGTTTGAAAGCAATGAATGTTTACCAGGTGGATCAATGGGGGGTCTGCTGTTAAATTATTTGGTGAATTATAACAACGCTGGGGAGTAGCTAGTGCTGTATCACCACAGAAGTTTTTTGGTCTGAAGGCCTGCTGCCCTGCCACCAAGCTAAACACTGCATCAGCATAAAACCACGAATGATGCCACCCGGTGTGAGACACTTCCATGTTAGAGCAATGCAAAAAGCAGCTTCCACATTTCAGAAAAAAATATTCTGTGCCCATTCTTATCTGCATGCAGTCAAAGTCTTTGTATGTGGAAAGAGGAAGAGGCAGAGAGAGGAACAGGATGTGCATTAAAATTTGTTGGCAGCACATGGCAGTATGTCATATACGATCCTGTTAAGAGGCTGCTGTTTACCTAATAGATGTTTAAGTGCTTGATTTACTGCAGCTTAATGTGTCTGATAGGATATAAAAGATGCAAGTCATGGCACAAGTCGGTATTATTCATGTGTGCAGGGAGATTTTAATGTATTGTGTCTCGAAATGAATACATCTATTTTCTAGACCTATTTATTTCAATGTAGGGTTTGGGGGGGTTTAAGGGGGTGTATCACAGCAAATACCAGGACAAGTCATTGGTTCATCATAAGGCCAGAGAGAAAACCAACCACTCACACTCATTCCTGCAGAGGAACGTTTAACCAGTTAACCTTCATGTCTATGTCTATTTTTCTTTCCGTTCTTCTTCTCAACCAGGAACCTACTTACTGCACGGTAACAGTGCTAACTACTACACCACCGTGTATCCCACTAGTGATGCTTGATATCTATCCACGAACATCACTGTCATTTTTATTCGATCAAACAACCAACAGTAGAAAAAAAATCATCATTATTAAATTTTACATTTGTAAATCTGCACCAGGCTGCAGGGACTTCTCCCTCTGACGATATTGTCGGGGGAAAGTTCCTGAATAGAGATGATTCCTTTGAACCCAAAAAAGAATGAACAAAATAATCCCTTTCAACTGGGCAAAATTTTTTTATATGGTGATTAAACACTGAAGACGCTTCAACAGTCATTCAACTGTCATCATCAATTCTGGCATACAATATGAGAATTACTGTGTAGCCCTCTTTCAGGACCAGATGTTCAGATCATTGCCTTTTTTTGTTACATATTTTGAACAAAAAAATAATAATACTTAGATAATCATGAATTGCTGTGTTTGTACTGTACTTATTAATGTGTTTGAGTAGTGTTTCCGTATTTTTACCCTTTTTAAGAAAAATCTCAAAGAAATTATTATATTATTATTATAGCAACGTGCTCATTTGAAAGAAGAAATAGCTAAAGCCTGCAGTCGCACTGCTGCAGCATTTCCATTTTCAGGAAAGTTTGAAGATTAATTTTGAAACATTTTTTTGTTCAAAATAATACCTCTGAAAAAATATGGAGATCTTTCACAGCAGCACTTTCTGTCAGTAACTTTACTGTAAAGGAGTTTAAAACACTATATGCTCCTTCAGCAGTGCTTCTACAACGCATGAATGCCATTCATATTTATGTTGAATCATTTTTATCTTTATTTCAGTTTTAACTGATGAAAACATGTTTGTGTCAATCATCTTGTTCTGTCCTCCACTTATCTCAGTATTCTCTTGTTTGACCCCAACTATTAAACAGTTGGTCGCATCAGTTTTTCACTGTCACTTGGCTCCAGCGTGACTACAATACTGAGCATATTACACTGTCTGTCAGGTTAACATCATCACAGAAGAAACAGTGTCATGCATGTTCTTCAGCCCACTCATGTTAATAGCAATGTCTAGTCATAGCGAAAGCTCAGAGCAAAAACATGAAAGATTACTCATTCTTCCTAGCTAGCCTCCATAGCCTGGTGTCAGACTGTCAGTTCAGTGCTGAAGAGAAGTATGACATATGGGCTATTCTGCCCAGTTATGGGACAATCCCATATTGACTCAACAGACCTCTGAATCAAGTCAGTTGAATGCATGTAAACACTTAGCCCCCTGCACACCGTGCCATGATCTCCTGCATGGGCTTAGGTGACCTCAGTCAACATCAGTCAGGTAGAACACAATGGGAAAAGGCACACATGGGAAAAACTGAGGTTGACCACCCTTTTTGTAAGCAGACACGTACAGCATTGTTAAAGCAGATCGGTTCCGTTCTCCTGACCGTGGGTAAGCTGGGCGCTCCTGCCCCCAAACCACAGGCAGCAATTATGAGAAACCCTCAATGCATGAGCTTTAGAGATGAGTGGATAATCTACTTGGGCGGATTTAAGACTAATCTGCCATTTCTGCTTTCCGAACCAAATCACAATGGGATACATATAGGGCTTATGCACTGATATGATGATTTCCGTAGTATGGACAGAATGGGAGCGATTCACAGGATAAACGGGAGACAATTTGTATGGATTTGGCCAGAATATGATATAACAACAATAAGATGACATTTTTGGGTAGCCCAAATAGCTAACTGTATAGAAAAATACAGCACTCTAAACTGTCCAGACACGTTGTAAACAGGCCAGAGACAGACTGACGATCTGACAGCAGTTTCTCTACCTTTAGAGCTAAGCTTCAGTGCAATAGGAAACGCAGGAGGCTGGTCACACGTACTCTGCTGTAACATGCTGCTGTTACATGGTCATGGGCCGAGGCTTCCGTCTGTCAGCACGGCCGAGCAACAAACCCACAAAACTAATGACAGCCAGCATACGCTAACTCAAAGCACTCAGCCTGGTAGTCTGTCAGCAGCAGCAGCAAGGCTCTGAAAGCACTCTGTCCACATGGGTATAAACATGTGTAATGATATGCACACTTTCACACGTGCGTGAAAAAACATACACAGCACACAAGACGGCATGTGTCCTTTGATACAGGTAGCTGTCAGTTAAAAACCTCTTGCCCTGACAGTACTGGTCCTTCATTTCATTACCACTCCTCTCTGCCAGACACTTACAATCCCATTACCTTTCACAAATTAGCTTTGGCATGAGCCAGAGCCTCACCACACAGACACAAACACATTGATCCAACTTCTGAACCAGCGAGGAATAAGAGCACGAGTGGCTCGCGATTCACAGCAACATAGCTATTAAGGGAAGCAACCAATAAAGTGCAAATGTCTGGACATGTAAAAATACTCAGATTCATCATCACAAATAGCTTTTACTGAGAAGGATCGAGCATTTTATACAGACTGAAATGACTTTAATGCTTTGGTATGATAGGATGAAGCAGAATAAACCAAATCTTTCCCTGCTCTTGTTATGACATACTAATGTTTTAAAAGCCTCAAACTATAGACTAAATATGAAATGACTTCTTTGATGCTCACTACAAACCTGTTATCATCATAAACATTTAAACTGCTTTGAATTAATCTTTACCTACAGGACAAATTATGAAGCTTGAGAAGTATATGAGGCAAAGGTGTGAGACCATGGTTGTCCACAAGCAATCTCTAAAATAGAAAATGGAATTCCTCGGCTAACGATGACTGCAGCACCAAACTCACCCCCTACTAGAAATAAGCCTGCAATAATACTATACAATATATAGATACTCCTGAAAAGTGCAGAGCCTCTTATTTATTTTCTTAATTTTGTCCAAGATAGTACACGGCTGCTCAGCCTCCCTATTTTTTACTTTTGCTTGTAAATGGAAAACAAAGGATGCAAGATTGAGAAAAAGGAAAAGAGGAGAGACAGACGGTAGGAAGTCCATTTCATGTGGTGCATGGAAGTAAATTATCCAACCCCATCTAACCCTAACCCTGAGAGAAAACTCACATCCAGAGCAAGCTGCAGAGCTTTTGCAGGCTTCCTTTTGTTTCTCCCTCCTCCCCGCCCCCACCGTCAGCTCTGCCTCCACTGCAGACCACGGTCAAGCATCCATGCCCCGAGTCCGCTCGCTGGAGCACAAGGCCCCGCAAGAATGAGGCCTATTCAACAGCCTGCCTCCAGATGCTCCCCAAAACACTCCTCCAGGCTACAGCAGGGAGCAAAGGAGGGGGAAAGAGCAGGAAAAGGGAGATAGGAATCCGATAGCCTGTCATTAACAGCCCAAATAAATTGAAAGAAAAATCTCGAACTAAAGCGCTGCCCTCAGTCGTGATGTTTATAGGTGACGTCCTTATTGTTTTGTCTCCTGCGGCGCTTCAAAAGTGTGTTATGCCTCACCAGGGAAAGTGTTTGTTGTTGCAAATAAACTGTCTAATGTGTAGCGTCCTTCCACGGCGCTCTCATGTGAGAAACAATCCATATGGAGCCTCTGTGTGGGAGTTTCTCCTCAATGAAAGCCAATCTTCTACATTAGATACAATCCACCTTGAGACTAAGGATACTTTTTTCAGATTCTTTCAGCTCATGTGTCAGAAGGGAAACATTTTTTATATAAGTCGCAGAAAGAACGATGTAATGTTTTAAAACACACTTTAATGTTAAACAGATTAATGCAATATTAATATATCAATCATCACTGAGCTTTAAAACAGCAGCTGACCTGAGGCACAGAAGGCCCCGTAAGCATAACCCTGTACAGCTACACACTATCTCTTAACTGAATCCCTCCTGTCTCTATTTGACATGGAGTATATAGAATATATATGGGATATGGACTCAAACATGTATACCCCAGCACAATCCCAGGAGATATCAGGAGTGTGTATATTTCTCCAAGGATCCAACATGTTTCCTATGGCTGAATACTTTTCAGAGATTCTGTATCAAACTCTTCTGTTCAAATATTTGCTTTTTCATCAATATTTTTCATCTGCTTTGGTCAGGCATCTCCTGCTTTCAAACAAGGTGTGTGTGCATTGCATGAACAGATGCAGAAGACAGTATTTTTCAGAGCTGAAGCAAGTGGACGACTGTAATTGTAAAGATGTAAAGATGACTAAATAAGTGAATTACAAAAGCATATTGCTTTCAGCCCATGACAATGTTTTAATGGCATTTTCCCTCTGATAAAACAATGTTTATTACCTGTTATTACAACTGTTTCCTCATTCAAAAATGTTCAAGTTAAAATGTTAGTATGTTTCATATTTCACATTCAAAACTTATTTCATTATTAAAAACAAAAAAAAGTCCTGCTTTGGAGATAGTTTGCAAAAGCTCCACTGAAAATCAGTGAAGTGGAGAGTTTACAGGTTGCAGACTGATTTTATGGTTGATTCTGCCACCTGGTGGCCACAGCTGAGAGGTGGATTACGTTTAAAATATGATATCTATAATGTCCCACTAATTGATCAGACAAAAAGCTGGACTATTTTTTAAAGCTCAGTCTTTCTTTACCATGTCCAATATTTAATTTTTTCATAGTTTTTTTTATTTCAACTTGGTGAAACAATTCACACATGGTCATTTTAAAAATTCAAAACTGACCTAAATTTAATGAGGAGAAAAACATGTCGAACAAAATTCCAAACAAGAAACTAAAAAGCTTTTTCCTCACTGACCAACCTGGTCCCCTGAGTCCACCCATTTTAAACAGCTCAGTTGTGTAGTGGCCCATGTGGTGATTTCCAGAAACAAGCTTTTTTTTGTTGTTGTTGTTTTATATACAGTTCAACCTGAGGGCGCCAAGATCAGAAGCATCCAATACTTATTCTTTCTGTGTCCCTCAAAGGCAGAGATGTTTCCTGGGTCTCCTTTTTCTGGGAAAATTATTTCATTTGTACAAAAACATAATACTCAAGTACATGTACTGTTACCCTGTTGTAAAGTTACCAGTCAAAAAATCTACTCAAGTAAAAGTAAAAAGTAAATCATTTTTATAGGAACTTTGAGTAAAAGTAAAAAGTTACTTTTTAACAACAAAAAGTGGTGCATGGTCATCCACCACAACGCCTTTACCTGCCTCCTCCATGTTCGTTATTGTCTGTGAGGGAGACTTCCGCAATCAATCTGATAATGCTGTCTCTGCTCATGCAATGAACTCTCTCCGTCCTGTCGATAATTTCCTGAATGTGTTTTCTTTTCTATGTTTCAGCCTTTTTTTTCACTCAATAACGTTTGTGATGTAAAATGTACTGGAGTACTTTTTTAAAAGTACTTGAAAAAGCACTGTACAAGTACACAAAAAAGCTACTCAATTACAGTAACGTGAGTATTGTAATTAGTTACTGTTCACCCCTGTATATAACATGTTCAAAATAAACTATTTACAGTCAACTAATTTCATTGATGATTGAAATATTGAACAATAGTAAAGGATTCGATTTCTATAGTGCTTTTCTTTTCTTTTTTTTACCTGTCTTGTCCAGCATTGTTGCAAGCAGAATGATTGTCTGGCTGCTGTTTGGTGCCGGGCAAATTTA
>JBBDHI010000014.1:13559145-13571535 GCA_037177115.1 Craterocephalus stercusmuscarum
ATCCAATAATGAAAGACAGGACACAAAGCAGCTGGCTTAAGTTCAGGAAGTAGTTGAGTTGTGCATAAAGCCAATTGAACGTCATGTAACATTTACCTTCTGCCACACTGACTTTTTGTAAAGTGTCCATAACCTACAATGTCTGTGCCGAAATTTTAGCTTGTGACTGAGTTTGTTATTGAATCAGTTATTGATGAGTTGATGCCACAAAAAGTAGTATGTTACATTTAAGTGTTACGTTTTAGTACAATATTAATAAAACATGCATGGTTTTTAATTGATAGAAACTAAATGCAATTTCAAGACTCCATTACCCTCTTTAGATGAAAACGTGTAAGTAGATACTGTAAAGATTACATGCAATGTACCTGTTTGTATATAGTAAACAACCATCCAAACATAATTCAATTCACAATAGTATAGTATTTTGCTGGAATTAAATAAAATGTTAAAAACACATTGAGAGATATTAATTATAAGATTGTCTAAGAAGGGTTCAGCTGAGTTGCAAGCTATTACAGTTGAGTTGTTACAGTTTGTGACTCTTTCATCCATCCATCTTTCCATCCTGCTGCTTATCAGGGGTCGGATCGCCAGGATAGCTGCCCAATCAGAAAAGCCCACACTCCCCTCTCTGCCTCATTTGTCAGCTCAAATCTGGGGGGGGATCCCAAGATTTCCAGTCGGGAAATGTAGTCCATCCAGCATATTCTGGATCTTCCCCGGGGTCTCCTCCTAGATGGACATACCTGAAACACCTCAGCAAGGAGGTGTCCAAGATTCACCCTGAGCAAATCTGTAGGAGAACGTGGGGTTGACCCGTTTACCGAAAGCTTCACCTTTCGGCTCAGGTCCTTTTCATGACAACAGACCAATGCAGACCGATCTGCCTGTCCATCTTCTGTTCCATGCTTGTGAAATGAGATATTCAAACTCCTCCTCCTCGGAGCGAGACCTCATTCCTGACTCGGAGAGGACACTTCACCCTTCTCCAGTTGAGGACAATGGTCTTTGATTTAGAGACTCTCATCTCAATCATTTCACACCTGGCTGTGAATTGTTCCTGCAAGAGATGGAGATCAAGGCATGATGAAGCCATTAAAACCACATCATCATCAAAGAGCAGATACCCCATTCTGAGACCAGCAAATCAGATCCCTTCAATCCCTTGTCTGCACAGAGAAATTCTGTCCATTAGAGTTATTAACAAGTCCAACTTACTGCTGGCAATACAGCTCAATCTCTGGAACTGGTCATACAGGGACAGCTTATGCAAGGGGGTCTGATACTTCGCTCTCTCTCTCTGAACATAAAGCCGTTTTTTTAATTATTTGAAGCTCATCATGTGGTTATTTATAACTAATTTAACACTTAAAAATGAAGAAAATCAGGTTTTAGTGCAGATCTTTATTATTACCTTATCACCTTTTTGTCATTACGCCGTTATTTCTCATCAGTCTTACAGATGATGTGTGTGTTTGCACACGGCTGTAAGTCATGGACTTTTATGGGGATTTAACGGGTGTTTACCTTCGCACAGTTTACCCAGCTGGTCCGTAAAAAGCAAAAGCAAAAAGCAACAATTTTGCAGTGTACAAATATGAATCTGATGGAGGGTTTTCATAAAAGACCTACTATGTAGAACGTCAGAGGAAATTTAAGATTTGTAAGATGTTAATATGCATCATAGGGGTCGTCTGAGCTCAGCTTTGTCTGACTTTTTCATCAGTAAACATTTATATCTGCTAGCAGCAACACAAACAACTATCTAGTACTGTATGTGATTAATTATTTGTGACGTATTTATGTTTGTTTTTTGCCCTCTCTTGTGGACACTGCAGGCAGGATGATGGACAGACTGCAGGAAGCTGAGGTGGAGCTCATTGACAGGAGAAGGTGCAACCAGCACACCTGGTACAACAGCGTCATCACTGAGAGCATGCTCTGTGCAGGACTGGAGAGTGGAGTAGCTGATGCATGTCAGGTCAGACGGGGATTTGTGAAATTGCTGTGAACTGCAAGATTTGACATCAATAACGCTCTGGTGATGTTTGTGTCCAATGCAGGGGGACAGTGGGGGTCCCCTGCAGTGCTACAGCGAGAATGAGGAGAGGTTTTATGTGCTAGGGGTGACAAGTTTTGGAGAGGAATGTGGACTTCCTCGCAGACCTGGGGTGTACACACGGACCAGCAGGTTTGCAGGTTGGCTGAAGGCGATGCAGCTTACGGCTGCAGCGACTTCTGTCGCACAAAAACTGACCACAAAGCTGATCTCAGCTCTGCTCTGCACTGCACTAATGCTGCTCTGAAACATCCACTCAATAAACGCATTCACTAAATAACTGACGTATCTAAGTACCGCATTTCTTTCTTTTTAATGGGCAAATACTTCCTAAAGTCCTATATTCTAAAGTGTAACACAAGCAATCTAGTCTCCCTGTCACAGTTTCCAACTTCTTTAAAGCCATGTAGTCAGTTTTCTAACAGAGCGTTTTTTGTTCGTGTTCAGCACCATTTTGAGCTCCACAAATATTCAAAACTTAAGTGGTCAAAAATTTGGAAAAACTCTTCTTTCAAATATTAGTTTATGAGTTTGTAACACCAAGATCAAGACCATTTTGAAATGACTGTTAAAATAAATTTGAACAGGGAAAATGAACAGAAACGAACAATAAATAGCACATCAGTAATATCAATATAAACAGTGAAGTAAAATAGTACTAAATGAAAAATGTATATCAGCAAGATGGCTTTAAGAATATTTAAGATGTGAAAGGTTATAGATAACCTGCTGCACAGAAAAGACATTTCTGAATCAGGTGGTGTGGGAAGGGTTTACTGTCAATGTGGTGAGTTTTGGAGGATGTGGGATGGACTGTACATGATGGAGAGCATTTTATTCAGTGGCCTCTTGTCCCTCACTGACCAAAACATCAACAACTGTCCTTTTTTATCAGGCTTTATAAATCTAATTACTGAGCCTGCTGGCATCGCTGGCACTGAGCAGACCACAGCAGATGACAGTCAGCACTGGTAGAACATCTCCAGCATCCTGCAGGAGGAGGTGTCTGCTCATTGCTAGTGCCAGCGCTGCTCCTACAGTCCCACAACCTCCTCTCCATGGTCTTGAACACTGTCCACCAGTTCCTGTACTCCACCTCCTGCCTCCTCATCAGACCTCAGGACAGTTTTCCTCTCAACATCACCCCTCCTGAAAAAACTCACATCCAGAGAGACTGGAACTATTGTCTCTAAGTGTGCTTTTCACACATAGAGACAACTAACACTTTTGTAATCTCAAAAAGATAGAGTCCCTGGATCTGTGCCTGAAGATCAGAAACATCATAAGCATATTAATGATCTATATTTTTAGGTTAAAAATACAGTGAAATCTACCTGTAAAATTCTGATATGTTATGTTTTAATTAATTGTTAGAAAATTTGATTCCTTACATTTTGGGGGCATCTGGACCAAAATCAGCCCTTTAGAAGCTGTCAACTGGATGTTTTACAATGAACTGAGAAGCGCAGAAAGGTTTTCTGTTATTCAGATTAGTAATATAATATGGTAGGAGTTAATAAAAGGTAACGTGATCACAGCCTGGCCTACAACCGGCCATTCCTTTCATATGTAAGTTGTTTCTAGATGCTTTTTTTGTTGCAGGGAACCATTTCGATTACATTTTTATGGAAATATCATGAAGGTCCAACACAGTGAGACACATTAAATCCCTTAATATATGGATCTCTATTGTTGCTGAAGTGAATCTGTCCAAACATTTCCATAAATCTTCAACAAACCTTATTCAGCTGTTTAAAACATATCAAATAGCTTTTTTTATACAAAAGAAAGCATGTCAGGTACTGTATGTAAGTACTTGTGTGCTGTACTTATTTTCTTTTTATACAACTTAATATTTGTAGTATTATTTCCACCTTTAGATTTATTTTGCAGATTTCACATCAGATACATTTTAAGATAAATATTTTTAACAGTGTATAATGTAATATGCTAATAAATTAAACTCATGTTTCAGATTGATCCTATGGTTTCAAACCTCTCGTCTTTTTATAGCCGTGTAGTCAACGTCACATTTTAAGTGTGTGAGTTGCAAACAGCGCCACCAAATTGGTTGTTTTCCTTTAACCCTTTCATGCATAGTGTGCACTACAATGTTGTTTGGCCGTCTTCCATTATGATTGAGGATGGTACTCCAGTGGACACTGGTGAGTCATCCAATACACTGCCACAGACTGAAGAATAAATCAGTTTAAACGTTTAATATATATACATTGTAATGATTAAATTTGGGTCTGTGATAAACAGGAAAAGGAAGGAAACAGCTGCGTTTCTATAAAATATTTAGATTATGCAAATATGACAATACGTTATTTCTAAATATTTTCATAGATCAACAAATGATCTTATAAGAAGAAGTCAAAGAATATTGAAAATACAGACAAGCAGCATGTACATGTCTGTAAAAGTATAATATTGTGTTTGAAAAACAAATGTGGCACTTTTTGAAAGTGCACAAGAGGGTTAAAGTCACATGAGTTTTTACAGGAAATTATATAAAGGTTTAAAAAAAAAACAACTGAAAACAGGTTTATTTTTTATTTTTCCTCTCCTGACAAGCATTGCATCAGTTGTAAATGGTGTCAGACTGGTTGGAAGAAACTGAAGATTCTGTACTGACTGTAATTTATAATGGCAGCCAGGAACCAAAGCAGAACTTTTACCTCCGTCATTAATTTTGTTGGTACTTTTACTTTAGGTACAATACTAGCATGTATACTTTATATGAAACTACATAAACTATATAAAAGCAGATTATTGAGAAATACAGAAATAAAATAAGATTATTCTGTTTATATGATTGAATTTGCCTATTTGTAAGGTAAAACATCCAACAAACTTAATGATGATGCCTTTTTCTTCCCGATACAGAGGCAACACTGCCACCTGGCTGGAAACAAGTGCTGTTTTCCTAGTAGCAGCAACCCATTCCTGCAGCTTTCAAAGAGCAATCTTGATGAAAATGAGAAAAACAGCAAATGACAGTCTGACCAAGTATTTTATTTGTTGACATGAAACATTCAATGACAGAGTGACAGTGTTTTTGTCAATAAAGACATGTTGTCAAGAGTTATCGCACCATTAACCAGTCCAGAATGTCTTTGCTGCAGCTGACGATGCATAGTGAGCAGACAGTTGTTGAGGTATACAGTGTGGACCCTTGAGTTCTGTTAGCTTGTGTGTGAAAGATCCTGATTTAATGACCTCAAATGTGCAGTTAGTTTGTGCTTTGAATAACGTGGAGGTTTGAAATTTTTCCTCACATCACACATTGAAAACTGAAAAATGCATTTCAGACGGGTACAGTGGATACGTCAGGTTGCATTGTCCATGTCGCGTCGCCCGTTGTGGAGCTTTTCAACAGATCTTGGAGCTGATGAGAAGCAGTGAGGACCAATTTAGATTTGAGTGAGCAAACACTTTTTAAGGTGTCAGCACAAAGAATTACTAATTTCTACACAAAAAGGGCACCTAAGAAGACACGTTTTTTGTCATGACATTGGAAGGTAAAAACCTGTCAACAGTCCCTTATTGAATAGCACCAATGTCTATTGAAAAGGCTTGAAGGCCAGCATGAAATTATAAAACTTTATTAAAACTCGGAGTGAAACAGTAGCGACAAAGCAAATTTCACACAGTTAATCATAGGTAACTAACTTACTGGCTCGCATACATGTCCTCAGTGTCTGTCACTGAATGAGAAGTGGTCCATGGATATGTTGCACTGTTTGTCAAGCTGCATCTAAATTTAGATTTAAAAAAAAGGCTGTTTGCAGAAGTTGTGCAGCTCCAAAGGCAAATTACATCAAAAAATATTGATGAAACCCTTATAAAATATATTAAATCCCGAATTCTGGAGAGAAGGAGTAAAAATACAGTGGAGGCGACATTGATAAGCAAAAAAAAAGAAAAAAATCCAATATATTGGAATTAATTTCTTTACAAAAGACAAACGTTGCACTGTAAAAGCCAAATGTCACTGTTAAGCTACACACACGCACCCACACACGTTCCTACACAAACATACGCACATTAAATGATTTTGGGAAAGTGCACATAATTTCTGCCCGGATCACCTGTTATGTCTCTTTTGCAATATGATGCTATTAAATTAACAATGCAGAAAAATGCTGTCAAGTATGAAAAAAAATCAGTCAAGTTTTTATCTACAGAGTCCATCTCCATGTACACAGTAACACCAGTAATACAGTATTTGACTTCTAAAGTACAGTATACAGACATTTTTACCCTCATGTGTTGTATTTTTTTTCTTTGAAAAGAGAGGATTCTGCCATTTTCAATTCACAGGTTTATTTACTGATTGCTTCTAAATTTTTTCAGTGTTAGACATTCAGAAAGAATTGGCTAAAATATGGATGAGAAAACGGTATGACCACTAACTTAAAAAGACACTCTTCGTCTGAAAAATAAAAGAAAAAAAAAGTGGTTTGCATTATAAACTAACAGATGATATCTCACGCAGATTTGGTGAAACTCTTCTTTAAAAGCAAGATATTTGAGAAATCCCACAGGTTTAATAAGGCAAAGTTCTCTCCTCACTCAGTATATGCTGTTTTTTAAATTCAATACTTATACATATGAATATTTCAAAGGTGAAAGGCACTGACCTGCCTTCTGATGGTCATCATTTAGCTAATCAACGGTGACATTAAATCAAAGTTGTTGGATTAAAGTTGTTTTTTTTGTTTTTGTTTTTGTGGGTTTATTTTTGTTGCTTTAAAAAAAATAATAAATACACGGACAGAAAGATAGCAGCACATTTCAGTCCAAGCCAGGAAACAAATCATTCTGTTAAACAAGATATCAGCTGAAAATATCCAACTTAGGTCCTCCGTACATTTTTCCACAGTTCAAACCAGAACATCAGTTTCATGGACCTTAAACAGATTTCTATATTTTTTGTGCTTCTGAGAGAATAAGCTGTCAAATTATCACTCAGTCCATCAGCTCTGCCAACATCAGTTTGTGCCTCTTATCAATTACCATTACATCTGACTAAAGCTGTGCAACAGATCTAAATGGAGAATAAATACCCAGGTCATCTGACACCCCCCACCCCCTCCGACCCACCCACCTCCAACTCCTCTGAAAGCTTTTCCAAAACTGTAAAACTCTTAACAATTTGGATGAAAACTTTTTTCCCCAACACAACAGAACGATCTTAAACATGTATCTCAAGATTACATCTTAAAACAAAATACATGATTATAGGAATATATGCACAATATTTCCAGCTTCTAAGATAATGAAATATAAAGCTGATGTTTTCTTTACTTGCTCTGACAGGACTCTTTATAGAGCTGCTCACAGGTGAAGAGGGCAGAAGTGAGGAGTGGACTCTGGACCCACTGAGATCCCACAAGTTACAGTGAAAATGCTGCAGTCTTTGAGCTGTGTGAACACTAATAAGTTTCCACCTCAGTGAGGTGACAGCATTTCCATTAGGACTCTTCCCTAGTACTAAAATTCCTAGTACTTATACTGTGTAAAACTAAGTTCAGAAACTAAGAATGTATCATTTACTGAAATCTTTTTGTACTTTGTTTGGTTAATTTTGTTCTGAGAAACCAGAGCCAAGGTACTATTATTACTGCTCCAACAGTAACAACACATCTTAGTGAGGAACGCAGAAGTGTGCTCATACCGAGCTCTCGCACCAGCCTCCTAATTTAGCTTCTTTACTTTTTTTACACTGCATCCATAACATAAACTATTAGAATTTCAATCAAGTGATGCTATTAAAGGGATTATATGTGAAACATGTTCATGTCTGAACAAAGGCCTCAGCTCAGCTGGCTGCGTTGATGCGGTCTCTGTTTATTTGCATAGAAACCAGGAAAGTGAGGTCCAATCACAAGCATTCATTCCGGATGCAGGTAAAGATGCTTTCTAATCCAGGTGTGAACTGATATAGAAAGATCTGCCCATGCTGTCGGATCAAAGTACACACATTTGGATGTACACCTGTACTGGGAGTGTTTATCCACCCAGACGGTTAAAAGAAAATCTTTGAGGTCTTCAGAACAGTGTGGACTATTTAGCGTGCGGGTCAAAAATCACATGGTTGTTATTTCTTACTTACGACTAATGAGAGGCACAAACTGGGGCCTGGCTGTTCAAAACCAACCAAATCCACTGCTGGAACTGCTTTGCTTGTTAGTTTTATTCCTGTTTTGTATTTTTTCTAGCCTGCAAGAAGACACCAAATGCACTCCCAATTAGCATGCACACCTAAACACCAGGAATAGCGGCAAATCATGTTCTGAAAATTGGTGCTTCTATATAAAAAAAATGATTAGTACTAATCACAATCATACAATCTAACTCAGTGAGTCCAACTCACACTGAAAATGGAGAATCTGTCACTTCTTTACTGTCCAGGTTTGGATGTTTCTGAGGCTAGTCTGTCTTTTCCCACAACAACAAGTAATTCAAGTGTATTTTCAGGACATTTTGCAGTGAGTGAATACCAATACAATGTCTGCAGGCAAATATAGTATGTAACTGGATATGAGAGCTCCTGTGCACCTGCTGGGCAGGCAGTAAGTGAGGGCTGCCGCTGTAGGCTGGACTCGCTGCTGGCACTTTTAATACTGATGTGGATTTGCAAAAAAAAACAAAAAACTGGGGGTCTGGGGAACGAAGGGGGAGATCTCCCATTGAGGCAGGGGAGACGGGACGTGGAGTCGGACATGAGGACATAAAGTGCAAGGAGAATAGAAAGTTCCAGTGCGCCACCCTGCCTTCAAGAACGTAGGGGTTTAGAAAAAAGCAAACACACAAAGATGTATGTTCCCGATGAAGACAGAAATGCACGAGAAGAGGAATGAAAATTTCTTTGTGGACAGTATGTAATATGTAAAAACATGAACTGTATGGCTGAGGGAAACCTGGTGAGCAGACAGTTTGAAGATCAGCTTTCTTCCAGTTGAAACTTGTTCTGTTTGAGGAGAGACAACGTTCAGAGAAACCTTGATAAACCTGGACTGCAGCTGTTGAGCAGGTGGAAGCAAAGAAAGAGCAGTTTCTGAGAGGGAAGCATGTTGTTATTACAGTGGCTGTACTGTCCTTGCATTCCCACTATGTTTGGTCTTTTAAATGTGCATGAGGCTTAACGTTGGGGGCACCTCCTGCTCACACCCCACATCTCTGTCCCTCATGTCCGTTGGCAGAACCTGGCTCAGTTTTCTGCATCAGTTTCTGAAAGTCGTTCACATGTTGTAGGCCACGTAGATGGGGTCGAGTTGGTCCGCCAGGAAGGAGTCTCGCAGATGCATCCTCTGCTTTTCCCCCCTGGAATTGATGGGGATCACCCCGGGATCCACGATGACCACCACCCCGACAATTAGGTGGTGCTCCTCCAAGACCACGTTGGTGACGAGTGGCACCAGGTCCAAGGCCTCCTGCTCTGAGCCGCTAAGCTCCGCCACCACCACCAGCAGGTTGGTCCATGTAAACACAGCACTTTGGAGGGAGACAGGGGATTTAGTTCGTTGTTGTTTAGCTGTGTAATCACATTTTACATGTCACTGCTGTGGCATTGAAGGGTCTCACCTCTCCGCAATGCTGCGGTGGGCTCGGGACACAGACGTCTCTATGTCAATGGGGTGATAACGCAAGCCTCTCAGCTCCAATGTTTCATCAAGGGAGCCCACCACAAACAAGGCATCGTGGCGATCTGTTTCAGAACAGAACAAAAATGTAAGATTGGGGGGGGGACCATAAATTCTGTGTTGCATCTCTTGCAATGCATGTTATGTTTTGCCAGTGTAGGCAATGCTACAGACCAATAAGCTACAACTTACTTAAAACTCAGGTTTTTTAATCTAGCAACACCCCTAGACTCAACATGTGGCAGCAAGTGGCTCTAAATCGACCCGTTCCCATTAAGACGAGGTAATAGACAAAAATGGCCAAACGGCAGTGAGTCGGCTTTAACGAAGCATTGTTTCACCTCCGCTTGCATCCAGCAGCTCCGTCCTTTTGATGAAGCCCAGACATCCTGTCCTGGCCCACAGAGTTTGGGGCTCTCCAAAGCTGAGTCTAGTGTTGAAGTGATCTGCTTGTAGACTCTCCTCGCCATAGATGGTGTAGTAGCCACTGGCGCTGTGAGGAGAATTCACCCAGATCTGTGCAAAGACGGAAACACATGAGTGATACCAGAATTAGTTTTTCTACTCGTCAAACACCTGAGCTATTAAAATGTATCTTTTAGACTGGCGGAAAAAAAGAGGATAATAAAAAGGATTTTCAGATGACATTTTTGCCCTCTTCTGCTTTCAGAGTCAGAAAGTTGTGTTCAAATGTTAGAAAAATCTGAATGATCCTATTATTTCTCTGCACACTGACCTCCCCAAGATGCGAATCTCCCAGCGGGCCCCTAGTCTCTGGGTTGACTATGATGACCCTCACACCAGGCAGAATCTAAAAGGGGAAGAAAGACAAATGTTCTGCTTTGAAAACGACACAAACACTTTTTTTTCTTTGGTCTGTGGCCACTCTGAGCTTTACTCAAACGAGCTTAATGAGTTAGTAATCAACACTTACAGTGCCGGACTCCATGAGCGGAAGACTTTGTGGTGCTCCCCTTTCTACCAACCTCACCCTGTAGGACACACACGAAGTAAGTCCCTTCCTTCGATTTAATTTTAAAGTTGCATCATGACATCGCTGTAGCTGCCTCTTTGCAGAGGTCTTCGGTCTTACCTGTCATGCCGGAGAGACTTCATATCCACATAGACAGTAGAGGGGTCTGGTCCTGAAGTGCCCTAGTGAAACAGAGAAGAAATCTTAGAAAAAAACATCTTTTCAGCAGCACAAAAACAGAAACCTGGCTGAAATTGAGGTGGACTGAAGAAAACGATCATGTGTCAGACAATTAATCGAATTTTAATCGTGATTACAATAATACAATTGCATTCTCACAATCATAAAAGCACTGTAATCGAAGAAAAATGATTAATATCACATGTATGTAACAGGAATGCATATAGACTAGGTATTCATTTTTTAAATTGCTATTATTATTTTAATATATTATTATTAAACTCTTTTACTTCTTTCTAATTTATTTCCAGTTGATTTTTTAAAAAGTTATATTTGAGGTTGAGTTTTGGTGGTTCAATAAACACTTTTAAAAATCAATGAATAATCATGTAGATTAATCATGATTTCAATATGAATCAAAATAATTGTGATTATTATTTTTTCCATAATCGTCCAGCCCAATCTCAGAGTGACACTAACCTGCAGGCAGATGGCCAGGTTGACCCTGGAGCCAAAGGCGGTGCTGACGGCTCGAGGGGACAGGCCGATGTCTTTGAAAAGCTTGGAGAAGGACTGTGTGAGAGCGAGACGAGGCCTCTCCTCTGCGATCACCACACAGCTCCGCACGCATGACAGATTCAGACCCCGGGCCTGGAGACACACACAGCAAGTAGTTATGTGTAGAAAAGAAGAAAAAAAAACTTATATGAGTTTAATCTGAAACAAAAATGGGGCTGTATAAAAAGAACAACAGATTTATAACAACTCTTTTTTTTTTGTCTTCTGTGAAGAAAAAATGAAAAATGTAGTTATTTCTCTGTTAAGCTAGTGTAATGCAGTGAGAGAAAAAAAAGTTTTGTTGATGGATAAATGATGCAGGTTAATTTAAGAAAGCGAACCACAAGTGTTACAATTGTTTGAGGCCAGTTCTGACCTTCAGCATCTCAGTCTGTGTGCCCAGGCCTTTGGTGCAGAGCTCCATGACCGAATAGGAGCAGAAGGTGTCTCTGATCTTGTACTGACTGAGTGTGCTTAGCCACAGAGGCAACGAGCTCTCCAGCTCCAGAGGAGGAATAAGGATGGACTGGTGACCTGAGTAAACACTGGATACAAACAAGAATACTTCGGCTACAGCAACAATCCAACATTTACAGGAAGTCCAAGTTATGTGAAAAGAAATATTCTGTGTGTTTGAGTTACCTGGAGAGGCACCACAAGACGAAGCCCAGGCCACAGTACGGGTCCAGGCAGATGGCTATTTGTCGAGAGGAGTAGAGCTCACACTGCAGCTTGATGGAGCGGCAAAGGGTGCTGACAGCGGCATGAGACATCTAAAAAATCGACACATTATTCAGAAGCAGAAAAATTACTCTTTTTTTTTTAAAGCTGTGATCAGTAACACTGAGTATGATCCAATAATACAGATTCCCTCTCACTAATATTGATCTCATCTAATGAGCTTGGCTTTTTATTTATTGGAAATTTTCCTATAACTGTTTTAAATAACAGTTTCCATTTAATAG
>JBBDHI010000014.1:13572896-13592209 GCA_037177115.1 Craterocephalus stercusmuscarum
CCTATAACTGGTTTAAATAACAGTTTCCATTTAATAGGCTGTTGAAAAACAACTAACACAAGTTAGATAATAAAAAAATTTATTATTTCTTCCTGATTACGAATCAATAAATAAAACAAGAATTTTGCAACTGGCATAGGCTCTGAATAGGATAAAGCATGTACGGATGAATAAACTCATGGTATGTACATGTGGTAAATCATGCAATTAGTTTTCAAGAAAAGTTTTATGAAAAACAGGAATTTTGAAATGTTAGAAAATCCCGCTAAAACACATGTGAACATTTGGTTTTCAACAAATATTTCGACTGAACCTTTGCATGGTACAATAAGAGCTTTAGGAATAAAAATGATTCTCCTCTTAAATCAATCAATCCGTTTATTTAATATATAAGTTATGCATTATTTGGGTAAATAGTTTACCTTGACTCCAGTCAACATGCCTGTGGTGGACACACTGAAGTCCAGGTAGGCCAGCATCTCAGCTGTAGGAGGTTTATAGATATGAGGAGGTCGCTTTCTGGGAAGATCATCTGTTGTGTGAAAAAAATATACGTTTTTCTACAATATATTTCTTTAGATTAAAAAATCAATCACAAGCTTAAAATATCTCCAGTTTACAGTAAGGAATGTTTTCAACCCGCTAACTGCTTATTGGCTTTGATGAGTGGAATGATGGGGATATTTCAGATGTAACTGTACAATTTCCAGCAAATGTGATGTAAGCACCAGGACGGTCTGAGGCTGCAGGGTGAAATTTGACCGGTACCTTCTGCATTTAAAGCTAGCGTGTAGAAGTACTTCAGCTTGCGTAGGTGTGTTTGTGCACTCAGGAGGTGTGGTTTGTTTGGGAAGATGTGAATGAAAAAGTGGACCAAATACAGTAAATGGAGAACAGCAAAAATGCCATTTTGGATTAACACAACCAAAACATATTCTCATGTGGGACAATTGTCAGCCTTGGCCATAGCTCAGATATGGAATAAGAAAAGAGTAAAAGTTCTGGCCGCAACGTTTGATGCAACAGTGTAGTGGAAATGAAAATTTTCCTGGATTAACCGATAGAGGAGCAAGATTTCTTTGATGTTTGTCATGATAAATGTAAGAAGCCATGTCACACGTTCCTACTTGAAAAGTAGCAGTACTGAAGTAGTCCCATCGGGGAAAAAGATGCATCAAAAGCGGTTTTATATTCGCACTGCAGCCATTTGAATCGTACCCAAATTATGATGTAGCTAAAGATTCCCACCCCTGGTGTCCAGTGCTTTTATGTCATGCTTGTGTTCTAACACTTTTCTCATTCAGCACCTGTATCAATGATGGTTGGCCACGTTTTGACATTGACACTGGCTGCAGCCTCCCTAGACCTGAGGGTCCTCATGAGGGGCTGAGTGGTCAGGATGCAGGCTGCTTTGCTCACCTTTGAAACAAACAAACCAAACAACAAGAAATAAACATGTGAATATATACTCCTTAGAACATAACACTGTGCCGTTAGTAATTTCTAAAATGCATTTAATGATTGATAGTGAATTGATCCTTGCTGTAAAGTGCAATCATTCTGGCATCCCTCCAGGGAAATCAGTTCAGAGAAGGGTGCTTCATGTTTAGTGATCCATCATTAAAGGGTAAACAAAAACATAAATATTCCTTTTAAAGTACATGATGCTCATGTTTGAACCTGAACAAATAATGACATATAAATGAAATAACAAGCCATATGATTTTTTATTTCTTTAGATGTAAAGAGTAAAGCAATGCTGCTGACGAATTAACATTTCTACGTTTATAACTCAGTAACGTTGCGGAAACACCTTAATAAAAAGCGCAAGCAAAACATTTATACTATCTCATCTGTCTGTGAGCTTACATCAATGATCATGCGGACAGTAGGCAGCGTAGCAGCCAGGTTCTGAGGGTGGGGGGGCCTCACGGTCACAGGGATGACCCCTGCATAGAGGCAGCCGTAGAAGGCAGCTATCAGGTCAATACCTGCGGAGGAGAGACGCAGCAGAACTCGTTAAGTAAAATGTTATGGTACATCACAAAGGGATTTTTACATTTTATTTAAATGAAAAGGAGGGGAGTAAAAGATAAGAGCATCTACAACTGGGTAGGCTGCTTGAATCTGTGTGATCACCTGGGGGGTAAAGCAGCACCACATTGTCCCCTGTGTTGATGCCTCCTCTTTCCATCAGGGTAGCTGTGATTTTCTCTGCCCGTTTGTGTAGCTGAGCACAAGTGGCTGTGCACACTGCTACCCCCTAGTGCAGAAATCAGGTAGGTACAGCTGAACTCACACACAACAAAAAGGATCACCGCTGTGGAGCTACAGCATGTCAAAGTAATCAGTGATTAACTATGATTTGTGTCAGAAAATGTTTAGATGTTCTGGTCCGTATCATCTGTTGATTATTCAGACTGTGTTTCTTTGTGTTTAATTTACCTTGGCGTTGAGCAGCACATAGAGAACATGGTCGGGGTCGGTTTGGGCTCTCCATTGCAGAGCTTCAGACAAGAATTGGTGCTGAAAAAGCACAGAGAGGATTGTGTCATTGCATAAACCTAAAAGAAGAATTCAGCTTACTACATATGTCCAATATTCTACATGAGAAAAAAAGAGCCTAGTCTTAAAAAGAAAAAAAATAATAATCTATGACCTGACCATGATTAATCTGTATCTGAAAAATGTAGACTTTTAAAAAAAAATTGCAGAATTATTTTGGATAAATCCTCGTCACTAAAAAAAAAAAAAAAGATTAAATGATTAATACATAAAAAACAGCAAGAGAGAACTCAGTGACCGATTTATTTCCGGTACGGAAAACGGCAAACATCAAGTATCGCTAAGATACAGTATACAAACTGGATCCTCTACCAAGCTACAAAGTGCCAATGAAATTTTAACCGTCTTCAGAAAGACAAATCAGCTGCATGTTAAGAGTCTGTAACATTAGACTGTTACCTAAATAAAATTACCTCAAGGAATAATACCACAGTTATGCTTATAGTAAATGAAAGAATTACAAGCTTCTTTATCCGTCTCAGCAAAAACTTGAGGAAGATTGCAAAGTGCCAGACAGAAGAGGACAGAACATGTAAGCAAAGAACTCTGTTGAGGAAGAAAACGAGTAATCATCAGGCAGCACATAAAAAAACACACAGAAGAAGGGAATAAAGGGAATGCTACCACGCTGGCTCCACACACAACAGTAATACTGAGCAGTGTTGCGGACATATTTAAACCCTAAGTCGGACTCATCTTTTGTGCCAGTCAAAATCAACATGTTGTGCTCCGAATCAGGAGTGACATCATGCAGACCAGTTTCCCTGACCACTCAGCAAGCCATGCTACATGTGGGAGCATCACGGTGAACACAGCAAGCAGAGGTGCACACAATAATTCCCTTTCATCAATTCTTTGGAGCGGTCTTCTGTGAGCACGTAGGCTGTCGAGAATTATTTGCTCATGGTAGGCACACTTTTTCAAATAGAACACTGATAAATGTAGACGCTAACTTTAACTATTCGTTCATTTATCTTTTATCTGTAAGCGTTTGACAGACTAAATGTGTGGACCCCTGCTGGCGAAAGGGCCAGTCGGGAAAGTCATAGCTTTGGGCCAAGCTGCTGCTGGACGCCGTCAGGATGTTGCAGCTGCAGAAGCACATGTGACCGACAGAAGCAGCACAAGCAGAGACGGGTGGGGGGCCAGACTAGAGCCTTACCATCATGGTGGGCCACATACAGAGCTAAAGCCCAACCCAAGTAAAAGCAGAACAACAACAGAGGTTTAGGATGAAACATCAGCATCTATTTTCCCTGGCAGACACACGATCATCTTTAATTCAGCAAACACATTCATTACTTTTTCCAAGATGTCAGTTTAATTTCAACAGGTTTGTATACTAATGTTTATCAAAGTCTTAGTTCAATGATTTGTCATTTATTCCCCAACAAGGTAAAAATATGGATATTTAGCCTGAAATTATGGCTTTTTTTGCCAGACAATTTAAGCTATTAATTAGCAAAATAACTTTCTGTTGTCTGAAAAACGAATCTGTAAAGACAATACAGCGGTTATAAAAGCAACAAAATTAGATCAATGATTGTTACATTATTATTACAATAAATTTATCTAAACTCCGTCAAACAGCGCTGCTCCATTTTCCTGACAGAATGCTAAAAGAAGCTTCTTACTTTCATCACAGTCGGATTAAGGAAAACGTTGTGTTAAAGATGTTTTTCTGGTCAATGTTGGAGTACCTTTCTAATGAGATCTTGATCTTCTACCACACCCAGCTCTCTTCCTGTAGCCTGAGCGATGCGCTTCCCTGCCACCAAGTTTCCAACCAGCATAGAAGCTGGACCAACTTCCACTGAAAAGATCAGAAACAAGAGAGAAACTTTAAACAGTGAGCAGCAGCATATGTGGTAACAACAACAACAAGTTAAAAAACTCTCAAAATGATGGTTGGATTATGAGAAGGGAACCAAATTATCAATTTGTCTTCCATCAAAATAGCCGCCTTATGCTCCCAGCTTCTACACGTGAACAATTCCTGAAAATCTTTCCTTTCTTCTGAAGGCTCTGATTATCAGCTGTCCATTCGTCATTTTAAAACAGAGCTCAAACATTTAAAGAGAAAATCACGTTTTCTTGAGGATCGTCACAGGGCTGGAAAGCATGGTCCACGAACACATTTCAGATGCCCAACAACAGCCTCCGGTAGAAGAACCGAAGAAGACGCATGAGGTCAGTGAAGCGCTAAAGACTGTGCTTTTTATTTCTAAAATGTGTTTAAGCACAGACCCTTAGAACAGCGTTTAGCATGCTCAGATGATGCTCTACGGTGGCTCACCTGGCAGTTTCTGGCGTGGCTTGGGCATGTTTGTTACACAGGTGTGTGGGCACATGAGGATATTGCAGGGATGCAGGTTTCCCTCCAAAAAGTTCTGCTTGGTTTCGTAGATGTGGATGCCTCCAAGTGGGGTCTTTGGAAGGGTGTTTGCTGGCACAAGAGCGAGGCAGTAAAGGCCAACCTGGTGGATGCTGTCGATGGCCTTTAGAAATATGCATCAAGTGATGTCATTAAACAGATGGACATAATGAAAATAATTGTCCAGCTGACAGGATGTCGATCCAGAGTCTGGGCTCTCTGTGGTTTAAGCAAACATTAGTGCTACTGAGTTTTAAAGCAGTTATAGTTGTGATACACAGAACTCTCTAGGAGAGCAGAAAGCGTGGTACAGAAATCAACCTTCAGACAATAAAAAGCTATTTGTAAAGTCTGAATTAGCCTAAAGAGCAAATCTGCTGCACTTGAAATATTCTTAAGACGATAAAAATGCTTTTTATTTGTCACATTTCAAATGTGGGGTTTAAAATTCGTGAGTCAAAAATTACTGAAAGTTTTTTTTTAAAGCTAGTCTGATGGATACTTGATGCTAACTTGTGTATACTATGATTTACAAAAAAAAAAAAACCCTGTTATTTCAGCAGATGTAGGACTTACTTGCAGAACTCGACTCATCCACTGGAAGCTGTCTTCCTCACTGGCATCAGGTCTCTGCTCCGCCACAATCACTATCCTCTCATCATAAAATACTGTCACTGAGAACACAGCAATCCTGGGTGGAAGACAAGGAGGGCGGGAGCACAAGCACATGCACTTGAAAAATAAAGTCCTTTCACAAAATAAACATTGTTTATATGCATCTTTTACTGGAACTTTTTTTTTTAGAGTGTGCATCTATACACTGTTATCAGAGAAATGTGTGAGCAGGCCAGGCAGTGTCATACCTCCCCCTGTAAACTGTTTTGACAGGCTCCACAGCTAGCGCAGTAGCTACCAGGTCATCAGCATTATGGCGTCGACCGCTCACCATCAGGAGTCCCTCAATCTTCCCCACAACAAACACCAGACTCCCCTGTGGAGAACACATATTTATGTCAGCAAAGTTGTACTCCCTGTAACGGATTTGACTTGAGGGGAAACTGCACAGTTTTTCGTATGTGGCTCTTTTTTTACATGGGTGTAAAATGTTGATAAGCAGAAAAACCTTTGCCAACACATCTTGAATGAAAATGCCATGAATGGCATCTCTTTAATGCCTGCATTGTAAAATGAAGGTATGAACTAGAAGGATCAGATTTTCAGTCCAATGATACAATGAATAGGTTCTTAAGTTTTGCTTACTACAAAAACATGATACTATTGAAACAGAAGAGGAAAAAAAAGTTTTTTTTACATGCTTTCCTATATTTCCTGAAGGAAAGCATGTGGTTGGCTTGTTTCATTTAGCAGGATGAAAACAACTCCAGACACAATTACAAAACATTAAAAACTACTGTAGCCATTTTCCTCACCGGCCCCACAAATCCAAGCAAACCGGTCCGAGTGAAGGGAATTTCCCCAATGGGCGCTCCAGCCTGGTTGACAGGAATCACCTGTGCAGATCAGGGAGATCAGACAGACTGAAATCAAATGTACAGTAAAAAATATCTGTGACATTTGAAGCTAAAGGTGTACAGGTACAATATTATTTTAGCTTCACTGATATTAATAACATAGCTAAAAAAATATTCATTTAACAAGTCAAGTAAAAACACTTTCCAGATTAAGGAACTAATAACTGAGAATATGGAAACTGTAACTCTTATTTTGCTTCTTATAAACAAGTAAGAGAATAAATACAATTCAATTATTGCATCAGCTACAATAACTACATTGTATTGAATGGATCATATTAGTGCTCCTTTATCACTTCTCAATGTTTTTCAGACTGCAAGTTAGGGTAGGACCAGAACAATCACAGCACATAACAAAACAGTAACACACCAGTATTTACCATTTACAACCAATCACATACGGTCTACTGAAAACAAAATAATGACGCAAAGATACAGTCAGTTTGTAAACAACATTTAACATCCGTCCGAGACAGACCTCGAATGTATTCTTAGTGACACCCGGAAGACCGTAGTACATGGTCCCTCCAGCTCGAGAGTTAATCACAATCTCTCCAATTTCGTCTGTCTTGCACAGCTGCGGAGGCCCGTCTGGTTTCACAATGCACATCAAAGCTGGAACACACAATCAGGTCAAAACATTTACATTACATATGATCCAGCTCCTTATATGAGACAAAGACACAGTAAGAATTAACAGTAAATATGACAGCTGCTGTTCTTATATGCTGCCAGGTGAAAGCAGCTAACCTCCAGGCATAATGTGGCCCACATCTTGTACGGTGAGAGCCGAGTTCTTATCTTCTGTGTTGACTCTAATCACCCCGTGACTCAGCCCCCCCATGGACAGGATGGCTCTGGCAGGTAGGGGGGCTCCTCTTGCACCAGGCCTGCAGAAAAAGCAAAATTGATGCACTTTATTCATACACACGTTTCAGATTTCAGCTTCAACTATTTGAAAATGCAAAAAGTTGCATCAACAACAAAATAACACTAGTCCATACAGTAATTCACAATTTCAAGACAAACTAAAATTAAAGTGAAATGCAGCTCTGGGGAGGATCATGCAATGTAACTCTAGAATTTTTCAAGTACTACTACAAGTAGATTTCATTATGAGAGTATTTCCTCTCAGACAAGGTCTATTTAGGTGTAGCACCTGCGTATAGCCACAGTCAGGGCCTCAGGAGAGGTAGCACATGGACAAATGACCTCAGGCTTCAGACCATGAGACTGGAACACATTAAGGAAGGCATCGCAAGATGACACAGACCCTGGAAACAAACAAACAAACAAAAAAAAAAAAAGAACAGAACAGTAAACAAACTATTTCAAAACTGACAACCCCAACATTTCAAAGTGTTATAAAAGTTAGAGCTACTGACATGGGTTGGCTCCATCAGCTACTATAAGCATACGTATAGAAGACAAGTTGGTATCCTTCTGATCCTTGTGGGCCATCATAGCCCAGTGGAGGTCGCGGCACTTTACCAACGCCACACGTGCTTTAAGAGAGCAAGAACGACAAATCACATACAGCACAGTTACATAAAAAATAGTTTGTCTCATCCCTTATGTATTAAAGTTTTTTCATGCAGTTCCCTAACATAATCCCACATGTCTTGTAAATAGTTCACATTACATGTCAAACGTGTCAAAAGTAATTTCAAACACACTTAAAACCACACAAAAATAGAAAAAATGTCAAACTTGACATGAAAATAAGAAATGGTTTTTAGCCGAACCTTTGTGAATGTGGACCCTCTGCACCCATGACATGGGACAGGCTTTCATGACAGAATATGGCACAGTGATTGTGTGAATTCTGTTCATAACACTCTGCAAGAAAAACAAACATGCACTGTTAATATCATAGTGTGCCACAATATAGAAATGAGTAGTATCTGAGAATTTCTATCCTCACCGTTAGGACACCATGCCACATGCCCATATCCTTCTTACAGTCCAACACATTGACCAGCGTCTCCCCTAAGATGGAAAACACAAACTTTTGTAAAGTTGTAAATTCATTTTTCAGTGTTACAGCATCTCACGACACACAAATAAAAGCACATAAAAAAGAAATATGTAACTGTAAAGTTCTGACCTTCACAGTAGTTACAGGCCTGAGTCAGGGCTTGACAGTGGGTCAGCATGGAGATCTTGGACACAGCAACTCCCATCACTGTCCCCTCCTTACTTGCTTTGTACTTTGATGGAGAAGAAACAGACACATAAATGCTTATTTGAAATATGATTTTTTTTTTTAAAGATTAAAACAATTTTGCAAACAAGTCATTTTCCCCTCAAATCTAACCCGGTCCAACAGAAAAATGCATTTCCAAAAAACATTGCTACAGTAAATATGAAGGTGTTGCATTCTGCAATAAATAAATTACAATTATTTCTTAATTTTCTTTAACAGAAACATTTGCTGCAGTGATACAAAGAGGTCCTTGCAGCATCAAAATGATTATTAAAACGAGTGCGTTACAGTTTAAGTTTATGTTGTAATAGAGAGTAGCCCACCTCTATGTAGGCTGTGTCTGTGTTGGCAGTGGGGATGTGAGGCTGCCAGTCTTTGGATGGTTTGGTCAGGTACTTGGTGTCTGTCACAACCCATTTCATCCGTGGCCATCCTGCAGAATGTACAGTAGTTACAATAAAGAAGATGGAAGACAAACATTTATGAGATATTTTGAATGTCAACAGAGCCAATACTAACTGGAACCCAAGCAGTGCTGGGTCAACAAAATTTTACTTATGTGGACATTTTTATGCTCAGGTGCAACCCAGAATGAGCTAAGGAGGGATGTGAAAACTTACGCTTACAGTTTATTAATGCAATTTACCAGGCTGTAAGAAAAATAGTCTAAAACCTTGGTAAAAGCCATTTAAGCCTGCTGACCTTTAAACTGGATGATCTCTCCATTTGGTGTCTTTGGCAGCCCTTTAAGGCAAACCTCACTGGTCAGAGCCAAACTCACGCCGCAGCTGCCCAGTAGGAAGCCGATCTGCTGGCTGCCTGCATCCTACAGAAAGAGACAAAGGGCAGAATTCTGAGGAGACACAGGATGGTAACTCATGTGAATTAAACAAAAACCCTACCAGACAATATAAAAAAAAATATCCATTCAGTGTCAATGAACAAATTAAGCAGCTTTTGATAATAATGTATCAGATTTTTTTTTCAATCATACTTAATCTGTTTACCGCCCACAAACCTTTGCATCTACTTTATATTTCTCTGACATCACTGCAGCACAAGTCAACTAAGAAACAGTGACACGTTTACCTGTCTTGACAGAGGCACCTCAATGGGCACAGGGATAACTTCAGCTAACAGACAGCCATAGAAAGCTACCCAAAACATGCCCGGGTCGCTGTTCGGATACACCAACGCCACCTAAAAGGGAGAACGACTTGTTTTCACTGGTATGTTCCTTTACATGTTGCATGCCAAGAAGTGCCAGATAATTTATTACTTACTCGATCTCCAGGTTGTAGGACAGGTTCTGTCTTTGTGCCCAATTTATTTAGCAGCGTATAAGCTAGCTTCAGACTCCGACTCCATAGTTTTCCTGTGAGGAAAAAATTTATTTTATGTCCAGTTTATCTTTGTTAAATAACAACATGTTATTGTTTTGTAATTCCCCAAACCATAGTAGCTTTATTCTTGATAAACTGCACGGTAAGATCTATTTGGCTCAGGCCAGAAAATATTTATTCATTTGATCGAGCTCATTAACAAGATCAAATTTCCATAAGGTGGACAAAATAGCATAAAGATTTTAATACATCATAAACTGAGAAGTTCAACAAAATCTTTATTTGTCTAAGATCCACATAGTCCTCACCATATGTGAGTGTGTAGAGGGGTTTGCCAGTGATATCCAGGGCAGTGAGGGCGGGGCTTTTGGCCTGGGTGGCCCCCCAACGGGCAAGGGCAGCCTGCAGGGCAGGAGGCCAGTTACTGACCACTCCAAGAGGCTCCCCCTTTACTGGGATGATCTGTCGTCCTTCAGGTTTGGGGGTGTTGGGATCGGGCCGGGGAACTAAACAAAGAATTGCAAATTAATCACTTCATAAAGACCAAGGAAAATAAAGTTGAAAATAAAATTCCTCATCAGATATTGATCAGCCAAGAAGATCTATGCGCTCTGTTAGGTCATGATTACTGCACGTCATTGTGTTTCAGACAGTTTGACACTTTGCTGAAAGGATCATTTTAACTCACAGCAGTTTGCAAAAATACTTTTTTCTGGACAGCTTCTTTTCTGCTTACTCTGCAAAAGTTTAACATGAACAGCATTTGCTAAATAAGTTGTTCAATGTGTACGAGTGTGTCAGCAAAAACTGCATTCAGTCAGCAAAGCAACATGTCCAACAAATCATGTGCTTTTACATGCGATGTGACCTCACAGCATGTTGAGATGAATTGATATTTGAGCTTTTGCACATGGATCCACATTATGAGTCTCACCTTCTACAATTTCCTCTGAGTCATCTAGGAAAAACTCGCTGAGCGGTGGTCTTTTAGGCCGTTTCAGGGTGTTCAACAGCTGCTGGATCTTGGTGGACACCCTGCTGCTGACAGGGACACCTGGGCGAAGAGCAAGAATGAGCACCGTCACAAATATATGCCAGCAAGCAAAGTAACACACACATGCGCTCTACTCTGATATACATCTCAGTCATGGCACTCTCTCATACACACAGGCCAAATCCTACGCACTAGCACAATGAGAATCAGAATCAGCAAAAGGAAGGATTCAAATGGGACATTTGGACACAGGGAGACGCAAGGAGAAAGGTCGGACGATGTTTGAGAAAATCAAATGTAAGAAGTTTTCTACTTCTAAACCTACAACATGAGACAAACAGAGATAAGCTGGAAAGCAAGCTGATTTGGGCCTTTTCAGCATCCCACCCCTTCCCCAGGCTTGATGTTTATTACCTTTTCTTTTTCCTTTTTTAAATGAAAGGCAAGACAGGGACAGGATTAATGGACCCAAAAGAAAGAACACAAAATATCCGTCATTAGGAGAATTCACCAAAGTGAAATGATGATGATGAAGGCGACTGTTGATCAACATTCAATCAGCTTTCTTGCTGCATCGCTGCGAACCCCACTCTCAAAGCAAGAACAGATATACGCAACTCCCATGATTAAAACATGCTAATGGTGGCGCAACCTCCTGATCAAGAAAGAAAGAGATGACAGTAACCCAAGTTCAAAATTTGTAAATGACGAGTTAGATTTTTCTGCCCACGTTATGCCATCAAAAGCCATCTATACACATCCTAGTTTGTGTAAAAGTACCGTCAGCAGTATCCAGCATGCTGGAGCGGCTCTGTCCGCGGCTCATGCCCCTGACCGCTGGAGGAAGGTCCACTCTTGATCCTCTCTCCTGAGGAGTAGAGGATGTCACATCTGGCGGGACACTGTTTTCTGTTGGGAGGACAGAAAAATGAGCACCGTAGCGGATAAAAACAACATCACTGGGATTAACCAACCAACAGTGGCGATCTGCATCGGCCACGTTTACCTATGCGTGTGTGTGCCAGTACATCTGCTAACAAGGAAGCAGCAGGTGGAGGCTGAGGCTGGGGCTGAGGCTGAGTCTTGGGCTCTCCATGGGAGAGGGTGGAGGAAGCAGATGAGGACGTGGAAGAGCTTTGGACGGAGCGATTGATCCAATAATCGGGGCTCTGCAGGCTCTGGGCGAGCACTGCACTGAGAGCTGCCTTTCTGCGCAGTGAGCCCTCATCCTCTGATGCAGAGGATGTGTCTGAAAATAACAGGGATCATCCACCATAAATAAGCTGAATTCAGTTATCTGTTGCTTTAAAGTCTTACATATTTAACATATTCATGGTTTGAACTACATCCTTTCAGGAAATAGTCACCTCAGGCTACATAATGACTTCTGCTTACCTGGAGGTGTGCAGGTATCTGTGGGAGACTGGACGAAGGCTGAGCGTCTCTTAGTTGGCATGGGTAGCGCCATCTTCTCTTCTTTGTGCTTGGCCAGAGCTGCCTGCACAGCCTCTGTGTGGATGTCTACATAACACGCAGGATTAAAACCAAATGAGACAAACTAGAGTAGACGGATTTTAATTGTAAACCCACTGCCTCATCATTTTACTTTTGTTGTAGAGGATGGTTTTATTGTGCAATAATACATTGTCTACCTGATCTATAGCGCTCATCCCTGGCCCCACCACTGCGGTGTGCACGGTGGTGTCTAGAGGCTGAAGACGTGGAGGGGCCTGGGGCCTCGGGACTTGGGCTGGGGTCGGCACTGTGGCTTGGGGAAAGCTGTACATCTGGGAGAGAAAGATCTGCATCTACAGAAGAGAAGCAACCGTGTACAGACTCAATACAAATGTGTGCAGGTCAACATAAAGAACAAACAATCTGAGCTTCAGGAAAAGGCTGTGCTTTTACTGTTATTTATAGGGATCCACACTACAGAGCCTCAGATAGGGCTGTCCCGATCCGATACCAGTATGGGGTATCAGTGCCGATACCAACAAAAAAAACACGGAAAGTATCGGCCTGCGTTGAAATGTGCCGATACTATGTGATCAAGATTTTCTAACCAGCCCTTTCACCTGATCAGCACACTTGGTACACCCTGTAAGAGTTCTCCCTAATTCATTTTCTACGGGGTTTAAACAGGTTCTTCTTATAACAGAAATGTGAAATGTGCCGTGTGTTACACAAAGTCTTTACATTTATTCTAAATTAAGTCATTGGTTAATAATTAATGACTCAGTTTTTCTAACACCTTCTGTTGTGGACTTTATCAGTTACACCTTAAGGTTTTCAGGTTTGACACAATATTTTGCTCATAACAAAATTTAAGTATCGGTATCGGGTATCAGCCGATACTCAACCCTACATATCCGTATCGGGAGTGAAAGAGTGGTATCGGGACAGCCCTAGCGTCAGACACTCAAAAGTGAAATAAATATAAATACTTAATGCAACTTAAGTAATAACCGTTCATATTCAGGCAAATATATTCTTATTCTTCATCTCTCCAAGGGAGGTAGCAGTGGAAACCCTGCAAAGCAGATAGCTTTGAGGAATAAAATAGCCCAAGGAAATGGGTACAAGAGCACCAAATCACCCCTGAGAGAACAAAGCTCCTATGTATATATGATGCAAGTTGTCTAAAATGCAAGAAGCCACTGAATACCAACTAAATATTGAATAAATTATCCACGTGAAATCTAAATTTATACAAGTCCAAGGGTAAAGTATCGGGAGAGGAAGTTTAGTGTTGCTATTTGGACATTAGCTTACAGTGACACATCAAGAAGGACTTTTTCGTGCTACTGCTGACATGGTGCAATTCATCCTGAGGAAACACAGCGCCCATGTGTGAAGCAGCTGACAGGGAAAATGTAAAAGATCAGCTCTGTGATCAGCACAGAGGTGAAAAGAAGAAACTGGTGCTTCCCAGTCACTGTGAACAATCACTGCTTCAAGAAAACTGAATCAAACCTTTTTGAACCCTCAAAACTGGCAGGGGGGTTATTAGAAAAGCTGTTAATGTTAAGCAGGTCTACATATGAAGAGTTCTTTTCCAAAACGCTATAAAAGCCCAATTTTTTAAAAATTAGTTTTACATGCCATTTTGCTTTGTAGTGAACCTAATCGCTGCTCTATCAACATTTCATGCCAAATCCTTGCATTTAATTGTTTAAACTCTGCTGAAAATCCAGTTCCTCATTCAAAACAATGGAGGGTCTAGGTACAAAATGGCATTAAAACTGTTCAGATGGATTTATAGCAGTTTGGAAAAGAGCTCTTCATATTGTAGTCACATGTGCAGTTCCTATTTTGGCCACTAGAGAGCCTCAGAAAGCTAAAAATTCTTTTGGCAAACTTGAACAAAGAGAATTAAAGTCTTTCTGAAGTCAGCAAGGACTTAAAAATCTTCCAACTTCCACATCAGCAAAGCTGTTATTTCAGTCCAATTCTCTCTCTAGCTGAGGGCAAATCGTTGGATAAAATGTTATTTCAAGCTTGGTGAAAGTCAACTTTATGAGTTTAAACAAGTTACTTTGAAGTTTGTGGCTCACCAGCCCTGCTGAGGAAACAAGTAAAATACTATGTATAGAAACAAGAAGGGAGATTCAAAAGTAAGCTGAGGGAACGGAGCAGAAGAAGAGCTGCGCTTACTTGGCAAATGGGGGATGTAGGAGGCCAGCAGCTTGGCTCTCTTCTTCTCATAGCCCTTCTGTGTGATGTCACCTAGGAGAGAGGACAGCAACACCAAACTGTTATGTTAGTCATAATTACCACACAAACACCAGACAACTGCGCACACACGGCACTCCTCCATCTCAGATAAACGCGCAGCTTCTGCTTTAGCCAATACATTTGCAGTGGTTGAGTCATATTAATAATCCTCTTTAAAGCAAATCTTCTCAGCCTCATATGTTGCCAGCTAAGTCTAATTAAAACTATACGAGGAGATAACACCATTGTGCTGCCTTACATTAGTCTCAATGTACAACATGATTAGTAAACAAATACGTCCTCCTCACCATGAAGCCCTGATATGATTCCTGGAAGTGCTAGGCCGAGCGCTGTGACAAAACTCAACGAGTTTGGGAACAATTGGGAGCAAAAAGGAAGCCACGTGAAGAAATTTCACATGGGGACTCAACCATTCATCTCCGTTTCCACTGTTGTCTCTGCACCACCCCTTCCTCATTTGGCCTAGGACTGGCAGGACTCTATCAAAGTTTGTCGGACAAAGTCCACCTGCCCGGGACCCCAAAACACACAATCTGCTCGTGCAGCAAACACGCATGCAAGACACGCCCTAACAAGTTAACACACACACTCCCCTCGTACACACAAACAATCCTGATGCTGCAATCCTCTTTACATCTATTCTTCTTCTTTTGTGCCCACTGATAATGAGGTATGCAGTGTCAAGAGCAATGAACCAAAAAGCTGCTTAACCTCAATCACCTGGCACCTACTCTGCACTGACAAGTGACAAGGACTCCAACAACTGGAGGGGAGAAAGACCTGAGCCCCACAGTAGAGCTGGAGTGAAAGGGGGCGATAAACATATATTGAAGGCCGCAGGCGGCAGCAGAGGAGAGCATTGTCGGTGTGTAAGTGTGTGCGTGTGTGTGTAAGAATGTGTAAGTGCGTGCATGTGTGAGACCCAACAATGGAAAGAAAATAAGAGGAGAGAGTGAGTGCCAAAGTTCAACAGGCAGAGTGGAGGGAGGTGGGCTGGATAAGCTGGAGCTGGGTGGGGAGTCCCAGATAGAGCATGTTGTGTCTCAAAGCTTTCTCACACTCTGGCCACTATCCACGGGCGTGTGGGACTCCACTGGATAAACAACAGGATCAGAAAGGAAGCTCCTTTTGAAAGCGCTATGTAGATTGCCATTATGGGTTGGTTTGGAGCTATCCAAGCTCTAACTTCTGATTCTTTCCATGCAGAAAACTCTTTGGGTTTCACTACACTAGAATCATGAGAAACACGGGGAAGTGGAAGGAATGCTTGGAGAGAAAAGGCCAACAATACAGTCAGGCAGTTCAGAGGGAGCGTACGACTGAATGCTCGATGCTTTGTCATTCTCTGTGCAAAAAAAAAGCTCAAATGGGGAGGCCAGCATTCAGCCGAGTTCACGCCTGGGTACACCCACCGGCCTGAAATTTATTCAGGATGAACAACACAACAGGAAATGTGTGTTACAGTCTCTTTTCTTTGTTAACTTATTTCTTTCGCATGCTACAGGCTTGTTTCTGATGAAGAAAACACTCACAGACAGACAAACATGCGAAGCAATCAGAAGCAAATTAATTGTAGTGGACTGGAGCATCATTGTTATTGGAGACGGGGTTAATGCCAAGCCCAGTTCTGGTGTCCAAGCGGTGCAGTGAGGGAGGAAGGGGGTAAGACGGAGGGAGGGCAGTCATTAACACAGACAAGAGAGTCTGTGTTGGTGTGGGGCATAACAGGCACAGATTGGCACAACCGCACGGACTCTGTGGCAGACAGTGGACATAAAGACACTGAGTGACTCTGGACTGAAAGACTGGCTCTAACAGCTGGTTCAAAACAAAAGAAAAGCTGCATGTTTTAAGAGCAAGAATGTTGTGTTTTGAGTGCAAGTATGAGCAAAACAGTACAGTAACTGTGCGTGTGTGTAATCTGAGGTCAGGGGACAGGATATGAGCATTACCCCACCCTGGGTGTACGCTGCCAAAACTGTCTCCCTGCGCCTGTCTGGAGAAAGAGGAATGTGCTGATTGGAAAACATCGTGCTAACAGAGATGGCCAACTGGCCAAGAGAGATTGCTCATTGGCCAAAAAATCCCCTGAGGTGCAGAAAGCTGATGTGTGTGGGTGTGTGTGTGTGTGTGTGTGTACCCAGCTGGTGCAGGTTAAAAAGTGCAACAGAGCTCAGAGAAACGAATGCTGAGGATGAGCCTGAAGCACATCGGCATTTCAAGCCTTCTGAGATGTGTGTCAGTATGTCAAATCAGACTGTGTGCTTTTATCCTGGGATATGATGGGAATACTTCACATACAGCAACAGCTGAACTATCTACTTCTCTGAGATTCCTAAACTCAATCATTAAGCTTAGGTCTACAACAAATAATAATAAGCATCAGTCCTGCTCAATTAAAATAATAATCATGAGATTATTTTGACTGAAAGCTATTTGATATACTGTATGAATACAGAATTTTAATCTCATATTAAATAGCATACTTTTCAAAATCTTTTAACTTATTAAATATTTTAAACATGGTATTTATATTAGATTATAATACCTATATAACAAAAATATATTATACTTGTATTATTATATGCTATTAAGACAATTATTCCTGATTTCTTTATTTCTTGATATTGTAGTTGTTACTGTGTGAGGCAGACTGTCAGAGTTGGGATTTCTGAGCTGCGATGAATGCATCACAACTCTGTGTAACACAGTGAGTTGAAGTTTCATTTTCTATTGCTCGACCGGTGGCTGCTTTGAGTCATCTTTTCCTGCATAATTTGGGGAACTTAGGTGATAAAATACCTCAGGGTTTGCTCAGAAAGCCATCTTGCAGAGCTTATAAACTAAACTGTTTGTGTAAAAAATCCATTCTGTGTCTGTTTCTGCTTCAAACAGCACAAGAGGAAACTGCGAATGAGCAAAAAATCTGATAATTTTAAAATTCGATTAATCACCCAGCTCTAATGCACAGAAGAATCTTCTTTTTGTTATCCAGCTTGCATTTATCATGCTGGAAGTGTAAGACAGGAACAACAGTGATGTTTTCAGACATCATTTGAGAGAAAAAGACTGTGATCCTCTGACTCCTGCTTTCCAACGATGCTATAAACCTCTGACCTAAGGCCAGAAAGGGGGCTGATCCCATCACAGCTGACAGTACAGGGTCATAGAGAGGATAAACACACTCTCACAAAACACCAGTCCCAGTCACACAAACCAATCCAGTGAACTACAAGAGATTTGGACATGAAAAGCTTTCTGCAGTATAACTACACACTCTGGCACATCTGATCACTTCACTTTTAATCTGCACTGGCATTCTCCAAAGGGACCCAACACATTGGAGTCCTTTGTGTTTTTGTAGCTCAATTAAGTTCAATAACAAATCTGAGCTTGTAAGTGGCATCTTGTATTTAGATCAAACCTAAACTTTTGTCTATATTTTGGGGCGAGGATGTGTAATGCTGTTAATGGCATTAGGAACATGGATAAGCTCTAGCTCCCAATGGCACCTTTCTATCAGCTCAAACCCTTTCGAACAGTTAATATAAGTGAGGTTTCAATAACTTTTAACTGACAAAGGTGCTTTTTGCATTTTTTTAAATAGATTTTTATATATTTTTTATTCTTATAATTTTCAATATTTTTATAAATTCAAATATAAAGCACTTATTTTAGTGGCTATGCTAAATGTATGTTACCAATACTTTCTAAGGGTGGGAAAATTGAATAGAATAATTGACAATCAGGACTTTAAAAGCAAATTGTTTTGTAAAAAAAAAAAAAAGTTTGGTTTTTTTTTTCAAATGAATGCAAACAAATTCTCAAATAATTTTTATTAAATTTTTTATTTTTTTTATTTTTTTTACTGTCGGTATTATAGTAGCAGAATGTTGGTTGGGCTACTGTGTTGTGTTTTCCTAATTGAAACTTAAAATTAAAAAACTAGCAAAAATAATTTTTGTAAAATGTAAAGGTTCTTCTTACAACAGAAAATCGTAAAGGAATCGAATCAGGAGGAAGGCATATCTTCCCAGCCCTGCTACTTTCCATATCGGCCGGGCTTTGTCTCAGGATTCTATTGACAGACAGGACATCTGGCTTTCTCACAACAAAATTCATGAGCGATATCAGGACAGCACACTGCCAACATCCCCAAACAGGAGATAACGGCTGATGCTTACGGTTTACTGTTAAGATGAAACTTAACAGTAAACCAATACATTAACCCAACTCGCCACACAGACACACTCATGCGGACGCATGCACACATATCAGATCAACATGAGAAGAGCACTTTATAGAGTAAAAGATAACGGTAGTGTGTGCATGTTGTGTGGTGAAAGGAGCAAATTGCCTTCATCCGACTGGTCTTCCAGCACTCACATGTTAATGTTACATGAACAAAAAATAGTTTAAAAGGTTTGGGGTTTTTTTTGTACATCTCTTGTTATGTTGAAAGAAATAATGTCATGTTGCTGTATATTCTCAGGCATCAATGTCATGGTTTTCCTAAAAGAATAATAAACGTGAATGGATCAAACTCTTAGGATGAAGGCAATTT
>JBBDHI010000014.1:13636194-13652902 GCA_037177115.1 Craterocephalus stercusmuscarum
AATAAAAATTATTGAATAATGCTGCTAAGTGGGGCATATAACAGCTTTGGTGAAAGATGTTTTAATATGTCTAAAAAGCACAGGTTCAAAATGTATACTGGCTGACTCGATTTTGCTTTGCTCTCAAGAGCTACTGTACTATTTTCCATGTTAGTTCAGCAGAACTATAGTTTGAACTTTTAGAAACATTACTGCGTCTCATACCAGTGTAGACGTGTTTATATGTGCTGTGAAAAATAAATAAAACATCAGGGTGTGACTAGTTATATGAATATGGGAAGAGAATCCAAGTGACCATGACTGAGATTTATAAAGCAATGTAATGGCATGTTTGTGAGGTAAAGCCAAGAGAAAAACATGGAGCAGAATATCAAGGCATTTACTTGCTGTACGCTGACAAAGAAAAGAAGCACCTTTGTTGGTGAACACAAAACATGATCTTGGGGTTTTATACATATGCATAACAGGCAATCAAATCAAGCACAGAAATGGTCAGATAGTAGACAGATCTCAGACACACTTGAATTTTACAACCTCATTTTGTGGGTTCTTAAAGGACAATAACATAGTATTCACACCATTTCATGGTTATAACACTTCCAACACTAAATTTAATATAAAGTGATTATTATTTTTGACCAGTGAGCACCATTGAAAACTTAAAATTTAGCAGGTTAAGACTAGAAACATAATTGTAAAAAACAGAAAACGAGAAAGCTTTTGTACCAACTTGGCAACTGAAATGGAACTCCTCAATAAAACAAGCCCGAATAGTGACTCACACGACAGAAGACATGTCGACATTACCTCAGCAAGCAGCAGTGAACCTTTGCAGAAGAGTGGCACATTTTGTGAAACCAATATTATTCAGTAACCTTCTGTTGTTTCTACATATATTGTTCCCATCTGGCACTTTTATTTTCTTTACACCCCAAGACAGTTTTTTTTTTCTTTTTAAAAATATCCTATTTTCAATTTTCTCGGAATCGCTGACAAATAAGTTGATACTGAAACTATCATACAAACCACTAATAAAATTGTTCCTTGCCGTACCTGAGGAACTGCGCTATGTAACAGATTTACTAGAGAGGAGGGCGCTACCCTCCATCATACACAATATGTTAAACACAAATTCTGCAAAAAGCATTCATTTTTAAACTAATTATCCAGGTTTTTTCCAAAACCTCTGAGGCCAAATTTTCTAACTTACTGTGAATTTATTAAACAAAATAGTAACGATATAATTAAGCTTACTGGAGTTTTCAAACAGGTGGTTGTTCTTCAGGAGTATGTTTAGACCAACTTGATTCATCTTGATCTGTTCCTACGATGAAGTCAAGAAATTCCAATATAATTGTTTCTTTATGAGGCGCGTTAAAGAGACCCCACTGCAGGCCTGTACAGGTGCTGGCTTGATCCCTCACATTGAACTGAACAAACTTATCAATCTGCACTAAATTACTGCTCATTTGGAAGATGTGAGGAAAAAAAGACAGAAAGAAAAGCTTTGTGTGGATACATTTGAATGCAAAGCAAGGGGCGGTTGTCAGACTTTTTTCCTGTGAATCAGTAGACGCTTCTTTGCCAATAAATGCAATGTGATGAGCTGTCAAATCATTAGCCAATGAGGTTAGAGAATGCCCAGATGGCTTCATCCTCATCAGTCTCTCAAAAGTAGATACTCTTTGATGGTTTCTGGTAAAGGAAGCTCTTTCACCGCCGTGGGTAAGAACTGTACCCCGAGACTCTGTCGCACGGCACAGCGTGCCAGAGAACGGAGCGTTGGAGCCTGAGCCACCATGTTAGTGAGCCTTGCCAGCAGCTGGGGATCTCTACTGAGCTCCCTGGGAAGGGTGCCGTCAGCCCGTCGGATCTCAAACCGCCCTGCTGCTCGGCACAGTAGCTCCAAACACTCCTCCTCCTGTTCAGTGCCCAGTCCCCTGGCCAACAGGGCCACCAGTCGAGAGATAGGGGTCTGGCCCTTCAGGTTGGTCACGTGGACCTGAGCTCCGTATTCTAACAGAACTTTGACGCTCTCCAGGTTGCCCTTCATTGCTGCCCAGCTCAAAGGTGTGTCATTGTTATAGTCCCGGGCATTGGGACAGGCCCCACTCTCCAAGAGAGCCCTCACGCACTCTGGGTTATCTTTGAAGGCGGCCCAGTGAAGCGGGGTGTCCTTGTTGCCGTCCAGGGCGTTTGGCTGGGCCCCATACTCCAACAGCAGCTCTACGCAGCTCTCATCCTTTTCTGCAGCATAGTGCAGTGCTGTGCGGTTATAGCCATCCAACGCATTCACCTAATGAGGAAATTAAATACACTGAGTGGTCTTGTGCTGGGAGACCTAACAACTCTTGGATCCCAATTTGAACTACATTTTAGCCCGTCTTGCGAAGTGATAGAAAGTAAGACGGAAAGTATATCAGCTTTTGGAATAATTACTCTATAACACTTTGTAGTGTTACGCTTAAATGGAGGGTAAAATAATCCATGTAAATGGTTGACCATTCTACATTCAAAATAAAAACCCGAAAACTGTTACCAGTGATTTCCTAGAACGAACAAATGTTTGTTTTGATTAGGAGTTTTATGATTCCCACGGACAATATTTTATATTGTGTATAACACTTGATTTTTTAAAAACACATTCTCATTTATTTTCTACAAAAGAGACACTTTATACTCAGTCATCATTAATATCATTTTTGTTAAACGCTCTTTCAGATCCTTCCACAAAACTTACAGGGTGAAATTAGCAATGCAAAGAAGTCTAACTTTATATGGTTTGACTTAAATTCTAAAAATACTTCCTCCTGAAAATTATTAAATGCATCTTTACGTTTATTGTATTACACAACAGACTCAGTAAGACTCATCTCCAGCATACCTCTGCACCCTTCTCCAATAGTAGCTCCACACAGTCTGCATCGGCCACCATACAGGCACAGTGCAGTGGTTTAAGTGTGCCGTGCATCCGGTTAACATCAGCTCCCTAAGAAAAACAGAAGATGATAATGATAATTCATACTACATATGGCACAAGAAACCTATTATTTATTTCAAAGTGTAACAAGAGGATGAGTTAACATACCTTACGAATAAGATCCTCCACATTGTCATGTGGGAATGAGCGGATGGCTGCAATGGTGCGGATGAGCCTCTCGGATAAGGAGTACTTACTTTGAATGCTCTGCATGATGTACCACATAGTAGAGCTCATATGTAACAGAGGACCATGGCACCCAGGCAGGGGTGATGCTACACCGCACTGAAACAAATTTTACAGAAAGGTGGTGTTAAAAGGTGTTAGATGCAAACCATGAGAGCAATTAATGTAAATGTTTTTCATTAACATCTTAGTCTGCTGAATTAAGATTAAGTGGATCTTTTTGTGTCTGCAAGGTAGTTTTCTATCCTCCATGGGATGTTTTACTATTTTGTTGATGCATTTTGTAAAATGTTTAGTTGTATTGTTTTAACCTTATTGGCCATAGCGTGAATTGGAGAACAACTTCCTTGTTTCTCAAAACATTCGAATTCCATATACCATTTATGAAAATAATCTTTTCATTTGTCTAAGAATGATCACATAAGTATTGGTTTAAATAAATCTCCATTTTCTCTTAATTGTGTTTTCCTCATCTCAAATAAAAGAATATTAATATGACGCTTAGTGCTGCCGCAGCTGAACTAAGCTAGCTGTTAAATATCAGGCTGAGAAACAATGTAAACAAACCACTGACACGAAGTTAATCACCAGGAACAAAGCTGCAGCTGCTATACAGATATCCGGAAAGCATCAAGTCAGAGTTTTAGCGTTAATACACAAATCTCTAAAATCGCATTGTGAATGAGGGAGTCGGTGAAGGCTTGGTTTAGAGAGAAAATCAGATACTGTGATACATTTTGTAGTACACAGTTAGCAAGATGCAGGCTAACATTAGCATCGAGCTTCGATAAAACAATCGACAATTGGAAACGTAAAAATCCAATGACAGTACCTTCAAACGCCTGCAAACATGCACTGACACGCTACTGACACCGACAATCAAAAACTGTCGACGCTTGTGGGCTAACGTACCGTTTGCGGACAGTCCACGGCTCGGGCTCGCAGGAAGCTACCGTAAAGCTAGCGGTTGGGTTTGACACAAACACGAAGCGTCACGCGACCACGCCTTCTAACGTCTCGAGCCGTCCTTCAGTGAACGTTATCAGATGCCTCTGTGAAGCTGGTGTTCATATTATTTTATAAGAACATGGACACGTCCCAGCTCTCTTCGCGGGGTACGAGCTCATGCCGATACGTCCTTGCTCTGCGTACCGAGATTCCCAATATAGGCATGTATGGCGGCGGTGCAGCGCGCACCCACCAGCCGGGCATGCTGCGAATACTTTCTGTCAATGTCCATGTTAAGGAGTCAGCTGGGAGAGACCAGGCAGCCGATAGGCGGGCGTCGCCGGTGTTCAGGACCTGTTGTACCAGCCTCGACCTCGAGCACAATCCTAGTTAGTGACTTTACTTTTTCTTGTCTTTCAGGAACCCTAACAAATGGACAGCCAAGGAATCCATCCAATTACAACTGAATTGATTTGACGTTTTATTTTCTTCAGGATGTTTTCTTATTTATATTTCTGAAAATATTGCAGTAGAGATTAAAAAATCTCCAAATGTAGAAAGTAAAGCACTTTGAATGGTCTTGAACCTGCAAATGTGCTATAAAGATAACCTTACCTTGCCATTTAAATAAAATAAATGACTTGTTTTCAGATGAATTTCCATTGTTTTAGAGGAAAGGCCATCACACCTTCAAGAAAACCCTCTTCAAATGGATAATTCTGTTAATTGTTTTATTTTGGACCCTGAGTCTGTAATAAAAATTTTACTGAATAACAAGCAAAGCAGTAAAGCCTTACACCGTCTACTGTATGAGTGCATATATGTACACAACCGTTAACAGCCATAATGAAAGTGACACTGGAAAGCCAAATCAAAATAATTTATTTTTGGTGACATTTCATACAGTTCTAAGATTGTGTCTCAAACACTTGGTTGATCCATTACTACATTTCTTTTTGCCACCCCATCCAAATTAACAGAAAAAATAACCCAAACATATTGCAGGGGCAAAGCGATTTCTGTAGGTATTTGCAAGCCTGTCAACATCAACCATATGCTTCTAAAATGATTTCACATTACTCAAGTATGATTCTTTTTAAAAACAAGTTAGTGCATTTATTTCATTATACTAAATCACTAGCTGCTCATACTCATTGCTGAAAAAAAGAGGGAAAAAAAAGAACTGCCCCAGTGATTGGATATTTGTTTACTGCATTAATAAACCCAAAGTCAATGCTTCAATTATTTTCTTTCAGCTGACATCTCAATCAGTATATAAATGTCATATGCGGGATTTTATTCTGCCAATGCGATTTCACACAACTTTGGGGAAACCAGCCTACCAAGATTGGGAGAAAAGCGTTGCGCATTAGAATTAAAATAAATACATTTAAAAAGCAATACATACAGAGTCAAACTTCAAATTCTAAGTCAATCTGTTTTTCAAACATCTTATAAAATAAGAAACCAAAAACAAACCAGCAAACTCACCCTAAAGGAAAACAAAAAAAAAAGAAACTGATGTATACCTGCTGTCAAAAGCCTCCCTCTGTAAATTCAATACTAGAACAATTACATTCTCCCACACACATTTCTAGTGAAGGGTTATTACAATATAACATAGGCAACTACATCTCTACAGCTTTTCAAAAATCCAGTTTCACTGAGCCAAAAGTTCCCCGAACACTAAATTATTTAGCAGACCTCATCAATAAAAATCTTATCCTAGCACTCTATGATCGTAGGCAGCTGGCACATAGTACAAGAAAATATTCCATTTTCTTTTTACCCATGACTTGGCTGCCGGATAGTCTGTAGCTATCACCCTTAACTAACGGCACTCCTCTGTCTATTTTCTGACACGATGTCACTTTTAATTAACAATTCACAGATATAAGCTTAACCTGGATATCCTGTGATGATATAGAAAACCAAACCTCACCTGAACCACCAGGCACACTGAACAGTCAAATCTGAGCTTCAACCTATACATTTTTTTTTCTCATGAAAACGTCAACCTACTACCCAAACAAACATGTAAACGGAGAACCTGACTGATTATCAACAGTGACAAAGTTCTGAATCCATTGCAGTGGGTACACCCAAAACAGTTCAGATAAACAACGATAAAACTTGACATGAAAAACTTTGGACCAGGCTAGCAGGTTCGCTGTGGCTAACAGGCCAATGAGCGCCCCAAAGAGCATTTCAGGTGCTAACAAAACCTCAAAGATGACGGTGGCGCACATCGTCAGTTTCATGTCTGACTGATAGCGTTTAAGCCGATCATGAACCAGGATCAAAACACCACCAAATGCATTTCATTAATATACATTAGAAGACCTCACTGTCCAGATTTAGGACAATGATTCAGAATCTCTGCTGTAAAAATCAAAAGTCATCCATTTCATTATATCGGTGCAACAGCACACTGCAGCACTTCAATCATTTTGCTTAACAATCAATGCATACACAGACATCAGTCAACCCTTCAGTCATACTTGCAAACCTAAGCACACAAGAAAAACAAAAAAAAAAACTGATGTCTTGTTGCGAGTTAGTGATATCTTTGTATATGTACATGACATATATGCATGTTCTTTTCATCTTAGTGCATATTGTTCTTGCAGACCAACATCTATTCTTTAAAGTTAAAAAAAAAAAAAAAAAGGTAGAGGGCCATTTATGTGGCCCAGCATCCCACCTCTCCCTAGCAGAGCACAAATGAACCGCCTCCGGAGAAATCACACTTAAATTCTTCTAAGCATAATGCAGGAGGCCAAAACAAGATTTTGTTTCCTTTTCAAATCGCTCATCAATGTTCTTCAAGTGTCATTTTGCCCTTTCGTCCTGGATGTCACGGTCCTTTAAAATCTTTTCTTTGGACAAGTTCCAGGAGGGGGAAGGTGGCTACCATAATGTTGTTGCTTTTATGTTACTCATTTTATATAATTATATATATCCATGTATATATTCATACATCTTTTTTTCTACTCATATGAAGTTTTTTTTTACTTTGGCGATACTGGTGGGATGTTCTGCTCTTTGCCAGTGTGTCTGTAGCCGCCCTGCGGGGAGCTGCGTCGAGCTGGGGGCGGGCGACGCTGGTCCCGAAACTTGAGGCCCCCCGTGCCTCTGGGGCCGTTGCTGCGGTAGTAACCTTGAGAGTCACGTTCACGCGGTGGCCGGCTCTCCTTGCACTCCCACCCCCCTTCCCTGTCGTGGCCTTTCTCCTGCTTGTCTCCGGGGCTACTGCTGGAGCCCGGCTCGTCGGCCTTGTTCACACGCAACTCGCGTAGCGGCTGGCCTGATGCGGTCCCAGACGAAGCTGGAGCAGGGGCTGCAGGGGGAGGGTCCTTGGGTGGCCGTTGGCACACTTCGGCATAGCTGAGTTTACGGGGCTCCTGAAGCGTGGTAAGGAGGAGGAGAAGAGAGATTCACATTTTAAAAACCTATAAAACTCCAAATAATACACTAGACTCAAAAATTTTTTCGGGTAAACCCTCAGATCTCATAATCTTGACGCTCATCGGGCTAGGAGTGAAAGCTCTGGACTTATGGCAGGAAAGCGCAGAGAGTAAAAAGAAAAAAACAGAAGAGAAGAGACGAGACAGAGATGAGAGCCAAGGCCAGTTACTTCACCACCTCGCTTCCCTCTATGCGCAGAAGATCTCATCATCAGGAAGACAACAATGCTAAAGGTTAGGCAGCGGAAGACCCAGATAATTTACCTGTACAGGCGTGGCAATAGTGGTTGTAGCAGTGGTGGTGGTGCTGGATGTGCCCGGTGTGGAAGCAGCAGAGGACTGAGGCCTGGAGCTCGCCACAGGCTGCGTGGAGGAAGAGCTGATGGTAGTTTGAACTGGTGCGCGCTGAGTTGCTCTTGGAGCAGGCGGCTCTGCACGCTCAACCCTCTTCTCCTGACGAGCCACACTGTAAGGACAAGAAAAGGTCAATTGATGTTAAGATTAATAAAAAAGATAACAATTAAATATGCACTTGTACTTAGAATTATCCCTGCCATCATACCTGGGGCCCTGGGGTCCAAGTGGTTGAGTTGTGGGTTTTGCAGTTGCCTGGGCTGGACTCAACACAGCCACAACTTCCTCTGTGGCTGGGGCCTGGCCTGAACCAGGACTCACAGTGGCTTCTTTATTGGTTTGTTCCGTCTGGAAAATGCATGGAATTATGAGGAATGCTATTTAAAGTCCACCCTGCATCCTAATAATGAAATATACTAGGGATGGGCATAATTAATCTGTGATTGATTAATCGATCGTTAAGATTTTAATGGATTACATGATCTTTTAATGGAATGCATCTTTAGAGTGGTGCTGTAGTTGTATGTAAGCACATATTTTCCAGTGTAACCATTCAATGAATCCCATTAAACTGCCATAAGAGTCGTTCATCTAGTACAGGGGTCTGCAACCTTTAAAGCCCAAAGAGCCAATTGTGCCCTTGGTCTAGCTATTTGAAACAAGTTTAGAGCCGCAAATCTTTCATTACCTTTGGGAAAAAAAAAATACTATTAATTTTTGATAAATAGCTATGATAAGAAATTAGTTTTTTTCTGAAGAGCCAAAATTTAATTTTACTAGTTTTAGGTTTTAAAATAAACAAAGAACAGACTTTAGAGAAAAAAAGCCTCTATGGGATATTTGTGGAAAATGTTTTTTCTTGTAAAAATTCTATAGTTTCCAAACTAATGAAGAAAAATAGGTCTAAAAGGATATTACTGGTATTTTTAATGTCATTATGGGCAAATTCAAAGCAATTATTTCATGGAAAACAGCTGAAACCTGCATTTGTCACAATATCTATATTTATCATTTTTAGCTTTTTATTAAGAGCCAATGTGGAAGGTCCGAAGAGCTACTTGTGGCTCCAGAGCCGCACGTTGCAAACCCCTGCTCTAGTAATAAAAATCTAAATAAAAGGAAACACACTAGGTTTTGTCTACTTTCACTTCATTAAATATAGGTTATAAATATTGAATTTCAATTTAGATATATTAAAGATGAATCGATGATCTATCATTAATTCTCCTGATAACCGATTAAGACAATTTAATCAAATGCCCAACCCTAAAGTATACATTTACAAACAGTTTCTTACCTTGTCCCTGTACAACCCCCGTACAACATCTGACATTCGGGTTTCTAGCACTGGCTCTCCTTGCGTGCTCACTACGCAGCCAGGCAGGGGCGGGAAATTAGTGGCAGCCAAGTCAAACTTGGGTGGAGAAACTTTCACCTCTGCTAACGGCACAGGCCTCTGGGAGATTGAAGCAGCGTGGACAAAGATCACAATACGGCTCAGACTCATACAACAATGCATACTAGGGCTGAAACGATATCTGTAAAAGTATCGAAATCGCGATGCACAGGGCCACGATCCTGTATCACGATGCCAGGTGGCAGTATCGCAAAACAACACAACAGCTGTGTGACGTAAAAGTTGCACTACTTTCTCATAAGGATTAACTCACTTAACTTGTCCCCCACCATCAACTGAGAGTTTTGAGTAAACCTTTACTCTAAAATCTGCTCAACATTATTATAATTGACCCTTTATTTGGAGCAGAATGGAGGGGGGTAGTCATGAGATCACATATTCACTTAACTCATGGTGCAGCAAGGACAGTACAAGCGGAGCCCCAAAGCATGCTGGGAAATATTCTAGGACACCCATCCGCAGGACCAATCGATCTAACAGCTTTCTCTGGGCGGGCCAAGCCCTGGGCCAATCAGAAAACAGCACCACTGGGTCAGGCGGACCTTATAGCTTCGGATGTTGCACCCGGTTGCACCACTGAAAACGGCCCGACGTCACCATCTTTGCCGCACTCGGCAAAATAAACAAACGGACACTGCAGAAAATCAAATGTCTTAATTGAAAATGGTAACTTATAGTTGTGTTTTTAGCTGTAGCACCCAGTCAGACAACAAGAAACACATGGAGTATCATTAAAAATCATGGGGACAATGCCATAAGTTGTCAGATTAAACCAGGCGCTTCTGGTTAGCAGCAAAGCTAAACCAAGATCTACTTGGATAAAATCTGGAAATCAAAATTTCTGCGTTATGTTATTTAAATAAAACATTTTTCAAAAATTCGTTTTGTGTATCGAATCGTGGGACAAAAATCCTGATATGAATTGAACCCTGAATGGGCTTTATGCACAACTCAACTACTTCCTGAATTTAAGCCAGCTGCTTTGTGTCCTGTCTTTCATTACTGGATGAACTGATTAATCCAGGTGTGTCTGGCCATTTACTGAGGTCAGACACACCTGGACTAATCATTTTGTCCAGTAGTGAAAGACAGGACACAAAGCAGCTGGCTTAAGTTCAGGAAGTAGTGGAGTTGTGCATAAAGCCCATTGCGCTTGGGAAAAAACAGAGCTATGGGTTGTGACAGTGCTATAGTATTCAGGGCGTCGAACTGCTGCCGTGGGACTTCCACTGGCAGCTTCAATGCTACTCTCAGTGCTAACTTTAGCTTTAGCAACCAGAGATTGCGTATAGTTGACTCGTCGTTACACAGTCCAAATTGAGACAGGGAGGGAATTTCTCAACAAGAGCTCGTTGAGAGACGGATAACCAAATAATTTTGGTGAGAGATGACGGAAAAAACTCAAGACATTGGTTAAGTTCTGCTGATAGAGGCGGGTCTGCTCTGCTGCGAGTGAGACGTGATGCTCAGCTCAAAACTTTACCAAACACAAGTGAAGCGACTGGCCACGCCCTCCATATGCATCTACCAATCAGTATCTACTTTGGTGGAGGGACGGACAGCACAGAGCAGAGCGCTCTGACCATTCACCTTCAGATATTTTTTAAATTGTTGATTTTTTTCCTGCCATCACGTTTGGGGGGGCAGTCACAGCATTTAGGGGGGCATTGCCCCTCCTTGCCCATGCCTATATCCGGGCCGCCTAGGAACCTTCTGAGATCACAACTGCCATCCGCTTACAAGGACACTGGCTGCATGGGCAACATGAACATCTAGTGCAAGGCTTGGCTCAGTGCGGAGATGAACTGATCTCTCAGGTGTCACACATGGCAGATCAAATGTCTGCTCGTTAACCAGCCCGTCTGCTGCAGCCCCAGTTTCCCTCCAGTTCTGCTGTCTGACGGCGCTCAGGCTCCCAGCATTCCTCTGAGGGACTTCTTCTCACTGGACCCGGAACCTTTTCCAGGAGATCTTTGCCGCTGTCGTGGATTATTCCTTCAGTGTCGCCCTGTCTTCCTCCAGAAGCCGCTCGGCTCGCCTTCAGCTCAGATACTGTAATTTAAAAATCATCTAAGCTGTGAACCTGCCAGGGGCAGAGCACTAGGCTGGGCACATGCACAAGGAGCAAACCTTTGAAATCATATGGTTTTTGACCATCTTGGCTCTGCAGCTGGGTGACTCCTGGGGCTCACTCAGGGCTCCAGAAGTGTTGCGGAATATTCAGTGGAGTTTCGTACTCTTGTTCCAGATTCGGGCTGAATGAACTGCTCTGGTTGGAGCTTTTATGATGGGCTTAACGATTCTCTAAAAGACGAGCTGGCCTGAAGAGATTCACCTTCTGATTTGACACCCCTGATTTCCCTGGTTATCCGGATAAATAACCGACTACAGGAGTGCCGTGGGGGACAGCAGTCGCCTGATTATGGGATTGCCTATAGCAGGATGGCTGGTGGAAAGTGCCAACACTGGAGAGCCAAACCTCTTGCAGTCATTCACACTCCAGACTGTTGCGTTCAGGCACACTTCATACCTCACATATTTCCTTTCCTCTCTCTGCTCTGGTAGATTCAGGTGCAGGTGATTGACACTGTACAATCACCCAAACCCCTGTGGTAGCTAATGCTCTGCACGGCCAGTTGATGGCCAACATCACACATGCCACTGTTCCTGTAATGTTGGCAATGACAAATACTGTAATTCCATTCAAAATGATTGAATCAACCTAAACTCATCTCCTTCTTGGTTATCCTCGGTTAGTCACATAGCCCAAAGATCGCTGGGCTAACAATGCAATATCAACATGGAGTTCGTTCCCCTGGACTCTGTCTCTGAGTCTAAACCTGAACCTGAGCCTTTTTGATCCAAGCTGGCATTTGATGGCTATTGTGAGAGACTTGATCCAAAACAACATCAGAGCCAATAATCCACCATCAGCATAATATATAGAAGAGTAACCTGGGTGCCAGAAAAAGGCCAGTATCGCTTTAAATGAACTCAAGTCCAGGCTAACAAAACTTGTTGGTGGGGAAGGCAGGAAAGCACGTTGGAACAGGCAGGCAGCGAAATATAACCAGGAGACAAGCCTGTGGCAGAAATGAAAAGAGGAAGTGAAACTCTCATGTAAACGTTTGGAATACAAACTGCAATTAAATACGTTCATATTTTTTAATCGATAAATCAGAAATTAGCCCATTAAAGTCAGATTAGGAACCAATTAGCACTGCTATGTAGCATCATGCTAACATCATGCTAACTGTCGTTACAATAATAATGGCCGACGGACAAAATCTCTTTTGGACATTTCCATTCAGATGTCAATATTTTCACTAGATGCCTAATTACGAAACTATTTGAAAATTTACTTCAAACTGATAACCAATTATTTTGAAGGAGCTTAGACGTAACCTTTTACAGTAACCGTTTTTACCCAAACTACCTAAAATAAGCTTTCTGTTTGTATTTTAAACTTCATCAGAAAGGTCTTTGCATTGATTAACTATGATATGATGGAGGTTTAGAGCGACAGCTGCATCATTCCTGTGAGTTGCTCAGATTCATCCTGAACGTTTTTTTTTTTTTTTGTCGGCAAGCTTGAAGCCTTTCTCAAATGTGCTAAGTGCCATCATCATTCATTTTTCACCAGACACACATATACAGAAATACATGAAACCACACACACATTTGATTTTTTTTAGTCATAGCAAAGGGAATACTTGTGAGATTTGCTAAGATATGTAAATATCAGTGTACGTGTTAATGGTGGAGAATTAATGTGTGGCATGCATCATCCATTTGTGTAAAAAGACTTCCAACAGACAAACTGGATCATTAAATCATTGGGTATGGCGCCCTCTGCAGGCTGAAAGATGAACAGGCTGCTTGAATCGTTTATTAGCAGTGAAAATGTGAATCAGTTGTTTCAGTATAAATCAGTGACCTGATGTACACAGAAGTCTGTATCTCATCAGAAATGACATACTCACAGCTTTGATTGAATATTTAACTGCAAGACAATCAAACATCAAATATTTCACTGTGGGGTAAAATTATTATAATCTCTGTTGGATTTTTAGAAATTAATGATGAACTCAAATTGATGGCAATGAAAACAAAGATCAACTTTAATTGTTTTCTTTTATCAATATCTTGTATGTTTTTGCTGCTAAGGAGAAAAAAGTTTGAAAACTTGCCCACTGTCTGACTCAAACAGTCACATAAGGGTTAAAACACTGGTAAAGAGAAAAAAATCTGAGTGTTATTTAAGTTCAAGCCCTGTGGGGGTTAAACAAACATGGAGGAAAATGAAGATGTAGCACAAAACATCTGAGAAGGTAAAGCTGATTTTTAAAGACACACTTTTATTTCTGTTTCACACTTACTGATACACGAAGTAAATATTCAGTTCTGCATTTAAATCCCCAACAAATGCTGTTTGAACAGCATCCTCTCCACTATGCTGATTGATATTTCCGTTAGACGCTTGCACCTCTCTCTCTCTCTCTCCAGATAGAAGGATGTGTTTCTTAATCTTTACAGTGAGGTAGGTTATTAGAAAGAGAAAAAAAAACTCCCTCACTGCATCTTTAATGGTATCACAGCAGAAAAGCTGCTTCAGTAAGACCCAATACGCAGGTTAACATCGAATTTGGATTTGAATTGGAAATCAAATTGGAACTCCCTGCAGTCTTTAATGGAATTATTTACGGCATGAGTGAGGACTATCCTCGTGACTCTGTTGTCTTTCCAACATGTTCTGCACTGTCAGTATTATGAAATGGCCACATTTGTAGCATTTAGAGAAAAAGAAAGGAATTGCAGCTCAACACAGGAATCTTGCTGTGAGATCAGCTCACATCCACTGTGTGAAGTTGCATATGCACAGCTGCCAACCAGTGTCGATCAGGAAGCGACGGCACTTCTACAATAAGTCTGAAAACCCACTTATTACGTAAACAATTGTGTATTAGTTCTGCTTCTACAGCTCTGGAGTGCTGATGGTGCAGGCAATCCATGTCTGCGAGCTGCTTCAGATGGAGGAGACGCGTAGAAAAAGTTTCTTCTAATGAACCTACCAGACAGTGGTTCACTATAAGCCCGATACCATAGTAACACACAAGGTCTGGACTTCCCTCTCTCTCTGAAATGGAAAATCTCGAGCCTGAATTACTCTGACACCGTCGTCATAAATTAATTTGGCTTAGAGTTCTGCAGCTTGTTGGCCCTCCTTCCTGTCTGCCCCAGACTTCATGCAGTTTGTTCGTTTTACTGCCTTGGTTATTATTTTTATGAATTGGTTTATATGAACACAGTCATAAACTGAACTAATGTGGATTATGAAGTGGATTAGCTATAGTCGGAATATTCGACCTGCAATGAATAGAGCTCCAGAAGTCATGTGAGTCTCTTGGTGTACTCTGCCATGATGACAGGAAATCCGCTTCAACCTGAGCAGCGCTGGCTGTATATTTAAGTATTAGGTTTTTGATCTACAAGGAAACTAGATAGATTAATTATCCCTGACCCTTTTCATGTTCTCATCTTACGTTTCTGTGGTTCTCCGATACAACTAATAGCCTACATCTTCCTTCATCCTCCTCTGGATAATCCCTACAAGCCTGGCGGGATGTAAAGGCACACAATCTGGTTTCGTTGTCAAGAGTCCTCCAGTGAAGAATTGAGATGTCACGTTGTGAGCAACAGGAAGCCCCAATACTCCTCGCCACAATACCTGACCTAACGTGTTAACAAAAGTAGGCCATCCTTAGGGGATAGTAGAAAAAAAAACGATGTATGATGATGTAAAGTTTAGGAAATGTGGGATTCTACAGAGCCCCACAGAGTGGCACAGATATAAAACTAAAAGAGAGGAAAGTGGATGGAAATCCCCGCGCGCACAGAGACTTGTTAGGAGTCAGGACTCCTAGGCCTGCAGCTGCTTGGATCTTTAGGAAATCTGTTAAATCCTCTCTTTTGCTTGTCCTCAGCTATTCTGGCATCCCGGGGCTCAACAACATCCCGCAGATTAACGTGACCAGATAAGCTGCAGCAGTGATATTAGCAGTAGTTTGAGCGGCGCGGCTTCCTGCCACCATGGCGGCATCAAGGTTTGAGTGTTACATGACGTCAGCTTTACTGGGTTTAACTGGGACTCCTGGGTGCAGGGCAGAGATGCTCCTTTTTTCCCACTCATGGACGGATTGTACTCGGAAAATAATTTTCATAGTACCAGGACGCTGGTTCAGTAAAAAATTCTAAATAAACTGAACTGACATACCAAACAATAAGAAAACAACTTTTTATTCTTACAGAGAACTTTATTTACTCGCTTTTTAAAAACAGTGACATTGTCAAAGTCCTGTACAGGTCTGAGAGCATCGAGGGAACCGGAAACACCAGGAGCCATCCAGGTGAAACTTTATTTAAACACAGTGAAGGAGCAGTGACAAGAGTCTGCTCTGCGGGAGGGGAGCGTAAACACAGAGGTATCCATCAGATTTTATAAATACAGAGCGGCATTCGTGGCAAAAATAGAAATATAAATAGTCTGTGAGTTTCTGCAGAGGCTCTCAAACCCGACGATGGAGGATGAAGATGGAGGCCTGAATCATGATCTCTGACTGTCTAAAATGCTTACAGTGAACCTTCACAAAACACTCATGGAGAGGAGACGGAGAAACAGAGCAGGAGCAGAAGAGAGAAGCTACAGACCTCAAACCTTATACGATGAGGAGCAGAAATGTTACAAAGAAGAGAAAACGTGACATGAAGAGAAGCAGAGGACGTGGACGCGCTCGTCTCACAGCCCCGTGTCGTTGTACGTGGGTCGGACCACCTTCAGGATGCTTTGAGCATTCTCCTCCATCAGAGGGCGCCACTTCACCTCTCCTGTGAGCAGCAGGTCCTCCCCGTCCAGAGCGTCGATGAACTGCATCTGCACACAGCGGACAGTTACTTTCATTATGCTCAAATTAACAGCAGGAAGAATTCAGTTTGCATCGGAGTTTCCGTCATCAGCAGCCACAGTCAGATCAGAGCTGACCTCCATGTTCTGTCCTCATCCCTTCCTGAAGCTGATCTCTCACTACCCAAGTATTCAAATACTGCAAACTGTGACCAGCAGCGATACTCCTGAGAGTAGGGCTGTTCCAGGTACGGCCTGGGGGCCAAACCTGCCCACTACAGGGTCCGATGCGGCTCCAGGGTGACGACGGAGAATGTGAAAAACTGTACTTTTATTGGTACCTACTGAATTGCATCAGTACTATTGAGCAGCAGTTCCCAAACTGTGGGTCCGAGATCATTTCAGGGGGTCACCAGATAATTGTGAAAAATATATAACCTATATTTATCAAATAA
>JBBDHI010000014.1:13655415-13668230 GCA_037177115.1 Craterocephalus stercusmuscarum
GCTCACGTTGCCACTGACGCCTGGCGCAGGATCGGTTGCATCATATCTGACGTTTTAATGCTGGATAAGCAGTAATCACGAATAAGAAAAACTATTCGCGATTATGAAAAATATTCGCGGTTGGCGAATATTGTAATTATTGTGACAGCCCTAATGACAAGCTTGTTTCTGCTTTATTTTTCATGCAACTTTAAACCTACAGTGTATCAGTCAAATTTACCATAACCGTCAGACTGAATACCACCAGACTGGAGCCTTTGCTCTTTTCATTGCTTTCCAGAAGAGCACAGTTTTATGACTAATGACACATATTTGAATAAGTCCAACATGGACCAGGATGAGGTACCGAAAGCTGATGGATTAATTTCTTCAAGTTTAAAACAAAAGCTTATTATAAAAGACCTTTCAGACACTGACTGACACCTTAATACTACCACCACCAGCTTCAACTCACAACTGCCTGGGTTGTAAATACCTCACCGGTCCGTGAATAATACAATTACATATTGAACATAAAACCTTTGTAAAACTGAATCCAGACTTCTAAAATGCAGATCCTCCAACAACAGGCTTGACTGATAGCAGCTATTCAAGCTGAAGAGGACTGCTTCGCATTTTGTTTGTTTTCATTCATTTAAACAAAAACAGCTGGGTGAAACCAACTTTCATCAATTACCATCATTACACTCCAGTGAGAAACCAATACATCAAAGGAGACATTTTACCAGATTTAAATTAATGAAAAAATGAATTAATTCGTTCATTGAAAGAAATGAAAAAGGTGTTTATGAATGTGTGAGAATTAATGGTCATCTAAAAGTTATTCATTGTAGCAGCCCTGTGTGCGTCTGTCTTGAAAGAGCAAGTGTTGTAATTCTTACCAGAGGAGTTTCAAAATAAGGTGTGGGTGAGGGTGGCCAGGTGGGGGGAACGATGCCATAAACTGGGTACTGTTGCTGCGGGTAGACGTGCTGCATGTAGAGTGGGGAGCTGTACTGGGACTGATTCTGAGACTGCGGAGCATACAGGCTACTGTCCATGCTACGGTAGCCATTCTTTGCGAAAAACGTGTTGATGGCCTTTATCCTGGCCTGACAGCAAAAAATAAGAGAAATGTGCATGTGAAAAGCCACATTTTAGAAACAGGTCTCTCTAAACCGGCAAGTTTCCCTTTTACTCACCATAATGGGCTTTCCCTGAAATGTTTTTACCTCCTCTCTCAAATACTTGTAGGCCTGGAAAAGCATCATCAAGTTATTCATCAAGCTTGAATTTAACTCTTCAGCTTCAGTGAACAAACGTAAAGACCAGCTGTACCTGTTGGGCATCCGTGTCTGACTGAAATGTGATGTACCAGTTGTTGTTGTGCGCAAACTCAACGCTTATCACCTTTGGACAGTTGTCGTTTTTGAACAATGACTCCACTTCCTGTTAATTTGATACAGAAAATGATCACAGGTGAACATCGACTTCAGTGGGATACGTCCAACTATTCATTGCCTAAAAACCAGATAACTTTGGTTTACCTCAACAGGTGTAGTTTCAGGGACTTCTCTCAAAATTATAATGCACCGCTTGTGATTGGGACGCACCTTCTCCCCCTTCTCATCCACTTGTACCATGGGAGATGCTGAGAGGGGATTGAACAACATAAATGTGGGCGAGTGCATGTACAAAGTTAACCAGCCACTATCCTTAACCTCTCACTTACATCTTAACACATCCAGGATGAGATCCATGTCAGTGGTGAGGACCTTGATGCCCTCCATGCTGGCTATAGTCCAAATGGGGACGAACTGATCACTGTCCATTTGGGACATGAGGTACAAATCCTTGGAGAGGTTTTCTCTGGAAAAAAAACAAAAGAAACAGATATGCTTATTTTTGTGAAAGAATCAGCCTATTAATGACATCATACTGAAACTATTAGACCAGAGTAAATGCTATGGACACAAGAGCTCATATGTGAAGGAGTTCTGAATGTTTGCCTCTTACCTAGAGAAATAAAACTCCAGCTCTTTTTTTAGAGACTCCCGTAAACTCTCAGAGGAGATCGGCTGTTCTTCAGTTTTGGAATCTAAAGAGAAACAAAACTTACATTTCAAAGTCTTAATAAAAACAAAACAACAATTAAAAAAAAGAGACCGTTGCTGACGATCATAACATGAGTCTTTTCACAGCTAATTTAACTAACCTCGTGTGATTAACCAATCTGTTTTGATAAAGTTGTCAAGATACAAGCCTTGCCACTGATAATCTCTAGAAACGTTAAGATTCGGTGTGTGAGTCACAAATCATAGGTTTCCTTTATGGGCTCTATTATTCTTACTGCTGTTTTCTTCCTTTTACAAAAGATACAACGCAACGATGCTTATTGCACCCAGTAACTGTTGTGTGTAGTTGTGGAATAGTCAGTGCGACTACTACACTCCTGAATATAAAATATAAAAAGGATTCAAACATATAAGCCTTTAATATGTCAAAACTATCCAGGTCAAACAGCGAGAAGTTCTTAAACTTAAGGGTAAATTGTTTATAAATGCTAGCGAGATGAATTTGACAAAATCCACCTTTTACACAAATGAAATAAAAGCAAGAGTTAACAGGTGCAATGACCCCAAAATGCACCACAGCATTGCATACCTTCCTATTCTTTGTATACATGCGTACACTGATTTAAAAAAGCAAAATAAAAAAACACAAAACATGTTCAACACATGCAAACTCTAGTCTTAGCCAATGGAATTCAGACTTGCACTGAAAGCTGCATGCAGTCTGCCTTTCATGCCTGGATAGAGGGCTTGTTTCAACTGGCATTGAGGGTATTGATCACTCTGTGCAGGGGTCAAAGTTCGGCTAAGCTAGAATGAACTTTGACCGCTGCTGGCATGCGAGAGCACTGAGGTTGCATATTTTTAGGGAGCAGCAACAAATCTCAGATGACACAACTATTCAACATTATGGACATGAGAAAACAGAAATGCCACTGTCACTCTCTGCCTCCATATGTCATCATAGAGACCAAAGCAAAAGTACTCAATTACTTCATATGATATCAAACATGATGGCAAACTTAACAAGCTACTATGGACAAATGCAGCTTTGATTTTATATAAAATATGAGCTACAAAAGGAAATTAATAATCGAATTTTCATTTCATGCTTCTGTTTTGGAGGCGGTGCAGTGATAAACATCCCAGAGAACAGCGGGCTTCTGCCATTAACTTTTCCAGGTGACGTGGTTCTGGCTGACTTTGGTTTGGATATAAAAGGCTAGTTTGAGCTTTATGTGTTCAGCAGATCGCTGAATTTACAAATGGTTTGTTATGAAGATGGAATGAGAGAAAAGGAGAGGTAGGATACCCAAGAATTCATGTATAAGGTGTTACTGGTTGCAGACGTACACCATTCAGTAAAGTTTTTTTGTATTGTTCATTTAATAAATAAATATACTCCTTCATATCTTTGACTGCTCTCATATTTTGACCGCTCCTTTATTTAAACAAGATGTATTCATCTATTTTTTTTAACCTATCGAGTCCAGCATCATGACAACAGAACAATGGTCTGGTTGCCGTTTGTGCCGAACAAATTTATTATCGGGCTCCACTTGAATCTTGATGTTTTAAAATAAATAATGTTGTATATTTTGACATCTCTTATTCTTTATAACACAGACTATATTTATCTATCAGAAATTATTCCACACAGATGAATAGATCATATATATGATATCTGAATCAAAATATCTAAAATGTTTAACATCATTTTTCAGTATGATGGCGTAGTTGCAACCGACAAGTCTTCATCCATCTGATTGTAAAATTGCTGCATGAGTATTGAATGAATGGTAGTTCTTAAATTCATGACAGGTGTAAGAACTGAAACAGGCCAAAAGCCATCTAAACTAACTTTATTCATTGTTAACCAGATTGTAATGATCCGTGTTACTAGTTAGTGTTTTTGCATCATAATGACTTTTTACCTCCCGTGAACTTATCGTGTTAAGGATGCTTCTTTTCAGCGTGTTTTAGACTCGTCTTTAACCTAGTTCACTGGTGAGAAACCTGATAATATAGATGTAAAGAGTAGCCGGCTTCCCCAACATGGCAGACAAAGTCTCAGTGACGTAGCAAGCATTTTCTCTATAATGGACTGAAGAACTTGAACTTTGGAGGCTGTTTATTTTAGAAACACATTTTATCTCTGTGATATTTATATCCAACCCAAATTTGATGACTTTTGGATGTATTGAAAATAGAGAAATCGTCAGCAGCAGCCACAGCTGATTTGAGACGACAGCATGTGATGGGACTGACCTGAGGTCCCCGTCGTGGACTCAGCAGGGGAAAAGCCCAACTCTTGTGGGTCCATTCCATTTACTGCTATCTCAGCTGTTGCTGTGGAGCTGCTGTCACCCAGGACCACAGAGTACTGCTTGCACCCAGCAGACAAAGGCTCAGAATAACCTGTCAACAAGGTGAAAATTTAGAGAAAAAGCAGATAGTCCAGCTGCCATCATTTCCAGCTTTCCATAGACACTTTTTAACATTAAAGTTGTTAAATGGCAATAAAAAAAAAGATCATTTCGGAGTTCTCTGATGGACATGTCATTCAACTGGAAGATGCGTGTCTCACCCTCACTGATGTCCGAGGAAGGCCAATGAGGGCTGCTGGTAATGGCCTCGCTTGGGGCCACGGGCATCTCCTGCCATACCTTGGCATTTGGGTTCAAACCAGCACCCTTTGATGTGACCTTCAAAACAAACAGCAGAATCACAAATTTCAGCTCACATCTAGATTAAACAGTGTTTGCACCACAACTGAATCCAGTATTGCAAACATACATGTGGATGAAAAAATAATGAGGAAGATATAATCTGTAAAGCCATCAATCAAAGTTCAAATGTCAGCAGGTTGATAGTTTTCTTGAACAGACTGAAAACTGCAGCCTAGTATCATGCATTTAGTTTTTTCCACACAACTTGAAACCTTTACTAAAATACATAGATTTTTTTTTTTCCAGACTGATAAAATTCTGTAAATTCATCTCATTGTATCAGCACTGCATTAAAAAAACTAAAAAACACCAGGCACTAACAAATAAATTTAGATTTAGTGATGATGTGAACTGCAGTCCCCAACAAATAGCCATGCAGGATTCAAGGAATTTAAGTGAGAACGAACCACTAATGCACCTGCTGGGTCCATCATAAACTTATACCAAGGGACCTCTGTATGGAAAAATCTTGACATTGACTTTCAATGACACTGACATCTGCATTCAGTACCACTGGAGCACGTCCCAAAAAATAATAAAATTGCCCCATTAACCTCTAGGAGAAATGATCAATATCTATACACAGTCAATCTAATGATTAGATCTGAATCTATATCCCTATGGTCCCACAAGAAAAAATCCTCACCCAGCAAAGATCATGGCCAAGAATAGGTCACATACTGCATTAAAGATTAGGCCTGCACCATACGCCCCTTCAGCATCCATATCATGGTTTGTACATGTGCTGTATATGTAATGTGAAATGTCAAGTAAGGTAAACTGACTCAACCTTATTTTTCCTCACAAATCTACACATCTCATGGCAAAATGCAAAATACTGGATCATGTATAAAAGTTTTGTTGTAAGGTTTCCTAAACTCAGAACGTTTTTATTTTTAATATCTATTGGATACGGTTGCGCACAACAAAATGAGCACAAAACAAACAGTATAGGAGGATTGGATCACAAAAAGAGATATATGGAAGTATTTTACCAATAAAAAGGTTGTATTGATTAATAGTAGTTTGCATATGTTTCTAGAACTGAACAATTTTATTGGCCATTTCAAGCTGGACTACTGAATTATGTATGCTGTGCAATGACTGTCACTTCAAAAGACTGGTGACAGTGTTGATGTGCATTTGTGTTTGATGAGATGCATCTGCTTGTAAAGTAAATTTTTCTCAATACAAAATCTGATTTGTATTCTTACAACTTCTTTTCACTTCCAAACAAAAATTCAACAAGCTAACTCACTCTTTCTTGTAATTCCTTCATATTCATTATTGCACACAAATACAGCAATGAAATGTTGCCAAGAATTTGCAGCCTTGCAGACACAGCTGAAGCCAAAACTGCAGGCTGTGCTTCTACCAAGTGAGCAGTGGATGAGAGCTTTTAACTTACATTTACCACCTTTCTATTTTGACATTGACTTTCCCTTCTGTTAGCAGACCAAGTACTATTTGTCTAAGTGACCAGTCTCACAAAAGCATCTTCCAGTTACAATGTGCGACAGTCGTTTCACAGCAGTTAGGAATGGATGTAACCAACCGATCGGCCAGTGTCATTCAAACATAGACATGAGCCGTGCAACTTGACACATGTTTACAATGCATGCTTCTGTGTAACAGGCCATTGCAAGCCAAGTAGTGTCAGCTGACTGCGCAGCGCAGCACAGGCCAGGTATTTGCAACGCCTGTCACTGCGCTAGCTAGTTTAGCTTCTAGAGCGATTAGCTAACTCGTTACATGACTGTGAATGAATGCCTATCACCCAGCTAGTTATCGAAGCTTCGAGCACATGCAAATACTTAACAAGAGTATAAGTGCTTCTCTATTTGAAATGGCAACTGTGATCATTTTACAGATGCGAGCAAACTTAACTTTAAGCTAATGATTACTCAGCAAACTACTTAATGAGCGTGCTTGTTACAGTGGTAACGCTGCAGTTAGCTAACAGCAGTGGAGCAATGGCTAGCTATCAGTGTGCAAAATTACCTGTCTGTACTGACCGCAAGTATTCGCGCAAAGTGCTACCGTATGTGCGAAGTCTGAGCTGTTGTCACAACACCACTTTCTGATTAAGCCCAGTCACACAATTACGCAAAAGCCACGAAAGTCAAAGTCAAACGGGTATTTACTTATTTAATACTTGATTTGTTTAGGTTTATTTATACTATTTTTCAACAAAATTTGGTCGTCCCGCAGAGGGTGCGTAAAGTACAAAAAGGTCTACGGTGAGCAAAAGTCGCTTAGCCAGCTAGCTAACTAGCTAAAGAAGGCCTCACTCACCATGCCGCCCGACCCTCCCTCGCTCCCCAGTGGAGCCTCGTCCTTCCCACCGGTCTTCGGTCCGGGATCAGCCTCCTCCTGCAGCAGCGGCGGCTCTCCGCTCTGGTCTGAACTCATCAGCCGCTCCTGACTCACTTCCACCCCGTCGCGTTCTCCCGACCCCCGCCTGCCACCACCGCCTCTCCCCGAAACAGCGTCTGTGTTGAGCAGTCAGTCGGCTTGTCTCCTGGTCGACTGGACTGGCCAATAGCACACTTCAGCTAGCTCACGCGCTAGCTAGTCAGCTAGCGCCGTAGCGTGCGATGAATCAACGAAGCGGGCTAACGACAGCTACCTGAATGAATCAAGCTCCTACGCTGTCTGACTAATGGTGTAAGCGATGCCAAAGCATGACTCTTTTCAAACCGCAGTCGCCGTAAACTTTTTTATCAAATATCACACTTCAGACCGGCTTCCTGAGACACATTCCTAACCGGGCGACCGGAGCGGACACTGGGGACATGCACCTTTCCTCAGCGCAGGCACACAGTCCGCCGACGTCCCGGCTGCCACTGCGAGTTCTCTGTGACCTTTGCAGAGAGCATTTCCTGTTCCCTTTCCTGTAGTCTTCTACGCTGTTTTGCATAAAAAGTCCATTTGTGGCTCAGTTTATTATAAAGATCTACACTGGTGTCTTCTTTTCACGTTTTGTTGTAAATATAAACCTTTAATTCTCCTCTTTCGTATTTCAAGGCTGATTTTAAACAAAGTGGCAATATTGTGTTTATTTCCCTATAGATGGTTTTATATTTTCTGTTATCATATAAGGGGTGTCAAACTCATTTTGTTCAGGGGCCACATACAGATTGATCTGAAGTGGGCCGGACAAGTAAATTTACAACATAATAATCTCGAAATAATGAAAACTTCACATTTTTGTTTTAGTTTAGAGAACAACAAATCACCTTGTGGTCTAAACTTTTAGATAATACTAACAATCTGAATTTTCTTTCAAAAATACAATTTCCATAATATTTTCCTTCAGTTCCACATTTACATTTTAATTCATTACATTTTTTTGTTAATATATTTTGTATAGATTATAAAATAAAATTTGTTTAACTTAAAACATAAATTTGCATACAAAAGAAATTTTTGTTTATCTGGAACTTATAAAAATTCAGTATTTCACATTTTGATTGAAGTAACTTTGACTAAATTCATCCTGCAGGCCAGATTGGACCCTTTGGCAGACCGATTTTGCCCCACTGGGCCATATGTTTGACATCCCTGATTTAGGCCATGTATAAACACACAGTTTTTCTCACTTTAGCAAGGAGAAAAAATGTTTTCCTTTTCTTTTAGGTACATTTCTTTTTTTCTGAAGTTGACTGCACTTGTATTTAGTTGAAATTAATACTCTGTTAACTTTTAAAAAGGGTGTCAGTGATTAGCTGCACGTTTCATTTGTGGCCTTTGACTGCTGATGTTGAAACAAAAGAAAGGCAGATGTGTGATTTAATCTGTTTCTCCTTTCTTTCTGCCCAACTTGAGATGTAATCAAGAATAAATGATAAGAACTGAAAACAGTAAGCCAGCAGTAGATTAGTGATGTTGTGGATAACAATGCCTCAACTGCTAACCACCCCTAAGACAAAGATTTATTTATTTTCATTTCTTAAGATAGTGGGTTTTTATTAATCAGGAATCAAAAAAATGTTCTGGGTGTAATCTAACTTATGTTTGGCCTGGAAAACCTACCTACAGTATAAATCTTTTAATACCTACAAGTAATTTTGATCTAAATATTTAATAACTGTTTACTTACCATGTGTTACAACAAAGCTATTGTTTTGCCAATAGTGTTTAAAAAATCCATCGGATTTACCTACTGAGAATAGATTTGAAGTAACCTCATTATGTCTTTCTTCCAAGTCATGGTGATACACCGTGGTGTTCATTAAATGCTTCCCACTTTGCAAACTTCAGAAATGGCTAGAGGTTGCATTTATACAGGAAAGGTTATAACTTAAAATGAAGTTAGTACAACAGAAAAATATGATGCTTAATCTGTTGAAAATAACTGAACACAACATTTGTGAGTGGTACATGAACCAAATCATAGCAATGCAGTTGTTCCCAGGTCATGTACAACTGTAGTAGTTCACTTAAATTTGCTTCATAAAACCAACAACTCAGCCTTTTAGTTGAAGTAAGTCTTTAATCAGGTACTTGCCAGCTTTTTTATATCTTGAAGTCAGTAAAAGTCATTGAAATGGTTGCAAATACTGAGTTCTATGAGAAAGAAAGCATTCAGGACAGGAAAAAGCAGGACAGCTCGTCTTGTATCAAGGCATATAGACATTTTGTTGGAAATATAAAATAATTTTGTAAAGGAGCAGACAAAATGCCCCCTGTCCAACCATAACGGTCTTCATAAAGAACTAATTTACTTTTTGAAAGAACTCCTCTTGCTGATGACATGCTCCATATCGGCATGCTCTGATGTGTCCAGTTTGATGTCATACTTGGCCAGGATCTTCATGATGGGTCTGATTTTCAGCCACCACTGTGTCTTTGGGATGCGGTGCCTGCAGCAAACAGAGGGGATTGGTTACCTTCATAATTGATACTCTACTTTACTCAGTGTGCTGCTTGGCATATGTGCGGCTTACTCAAAGTCTGTGTCTGCCTTTAGCTCAGCGAGAGGCTGGAAAGTGAGCGCCCTCTTCCTCATGCCCAGCACACAGGCTGAGTCTGGTGTGTTTGCAAATATGCGACCTAAAAAAATTAAAAATAAAAAAACAACAGAAAGTAAAACTTTTAACCTGCCATGTACATCTTTGCTGCAGTGGTAGGAAAAATCAATCTGCACAATATATAATAGCATATTAACATGCAAAACAGTCAAATGGACACCAGCAACACTACCTCCTACACTCGATATTGATAAGTATTGATTAACTGTGAATTGTGAAGTACGATGTTACAACCATTTCCTTAAATTTTTTCAGCAATTTATGGATAATAAAAATTTGTAGGGGACCAAATGTTTTACTGGATCTCTTTTACTGCACCTTTACTGATGTAACAGGACAGTTTTTGTTTCAGTATCATCTGCCACTGGAGTACAGCATGGCTTACGAATCGCATTAGCAACAGGTCAGAAAGAAGTGTTTACCGAATATGCAGTTATGATTGTAGCCTGGATTAATATACATCATTCAAATCTTAAGAATCTCAGCTTTTGAGTGGTGCATAACGTGTAGTTGCTTGGAAGGTAGACTGAGAAAAATACATATTTATTCACCACATCACGCCAGCGGGATGTCTGGTACAACGGGGTTAATGTTATGTTGTTAATGTGAATGGAATTTGGTTTTGGGAGCACATACCATGTCTATAGCACTCTTTGAGTTTCTCAGTCAGCCACAGAACAGACTTGGCACCCATCTTGGTGCCAAAGTTCCTGTCAAAGGGAGTTGGAGTGCCCCCCTGCAGTGGATAAATGATAAACAGGCAACTGCAATACAGCTTTAGAGTGAAAAGAATACAAACACTCTCGAGATCTTTTCCACACACCTGCTGCATGTGTCCAAGGACGTTCTTACGGCAGTCAAAGATGCCTTTGCCCTCCTCTGAGTACAGGTTGAAGATGAAATCAGTGGTGTAGTTAGAATTGCAGCTTTCATTCCTTTTGGAGAATAAAGAGTCGGACATTATTCTTCTGGTATCCTAAAGGAAGTGGAGCTGTCACAGCTCTTATCAGATATAGTAAGGGCCCTTTTCATAGCAGATATTTTGAATGCTGCTAGTACCGGGAGGCAATTAGCATCACCAATAACATTAGAATGACCCCAGACTACTGGTATTGAACTTAATTCTTCAAATCGTTTATGCAGCATTGCAATTCATTTCTTTACCTCAGACAAAAAAACTAAAACAAACTCTACCTGAGAATCAAACCTCTCTTCACCGTTGTCTTCATCTTCTCCACAAGATGCTCTACATTTGTCTGTGGGCCAGTTTAATATATTAAACACAAAATAAATGGCTCATTAAGCAAAAGAGGTTTTACTATTAAAAACTAGTAAACAAACAAAAAGATAAAGCAAACTGAACTTCCAGCGTACACACACAAAATACTCTAAATTTGCTTGTATACATTTTTTTTTCCCATGAACGTTTCAAGTGTGCAGGATTCAATTCAATAAAATGATGATTACAAAACTGAATACTTTTTTAGAGGTGAGCCCTCAGTTCACCTCCAAATCTCTGATGTTGAATTTTTCCTCAAAGATGTAGGCAGCATCAGCTCCAGCAGCCAGACCCGCCATTGTGGCCAAGTAGCCGCAGTACCCGCCCATAGTCTCGACAATGAACACGCGGCGCTTCGTTCCAGCTGCCGACTGCTTGATCCTGTCACAGGTCTGCAGAGAAACAAACCATAAGATGTCCCAAACTGTTTGTTTCTCAGTGTATGTCTGTGTGTGTGTAGTTGCTGTTCAGCCACTAACAGAGGTGATGGTGTTCAGGGCTGTGTCGGCGCCAATGCTGAAGTCAGAGCCGGGGACGTTGTTGGAGACGGTGGCAGGAATTACCACCATAGGAATGCACATCTCCTCATATTTCTCTCTGGCCTGAACCAGCTCCAGGCCTCCAACGTAGGCCTGTGGCAGAGAAACAGAGGAAGCCTCAGTTCTTTGTCTAAAAAGGCAGAAAGTATCATGATTTAAGATAATAAAAGTAGAAAAACTGTCTCACCTCAAATCCGCCAATGATCACCAGAGCATGGATGTTGAACTTTGCGATATTCTGGCTGATTTCTTCCAATATTTTGGCTGGAAGAGTTCTGAGGGAAACATGGAGAAAAATCTAATAAAACCAAATAAGACACAGAACTCAAATAAAAACCTAAAAATGATATAAAAACAACAAAAACCTCTTGGTGCCCAACATTGAACCTCCTTTTCCAGTCCAGCCAGTCACTGAGGTCCAGGTGATGGGCTCAACCTGCAAAGAGTCAAAATAACAAAACTTAGAATATTAGAGAACAAAATCTAAAAACGTTACTAAAAAAAAAAAAAAAAAAGACATTTAAGAGAACAAAAAAATAAATAATAACAAATCAGACCTGAGATCTTAATATCAACAATATTGCCTGATTATTGCATTAAACTAGTTGTGCTATAAAGTAGGGAAGCAGTTTATTAATTCTGCATCATACAGATTACAGAAAGACAACACAATATTATGCTGTTCTTACTTTCTATTCCCTGCCTCTTGAATGCATCTGAGCATCTTTGGCTCCAAATCTGAGCCGACTCACTTGTTGTGCTCTCATAGGCTGTTTCATATTATAATTGACCCTGAATTAACTAAACAGTAAAATCAATTTCTTGTCCAGTGATTATTTTGGTACCATCTGTCATTTTACAGTTAAGATATCACAAAATTAATAATATAAAAGTTTCAAAAACAAAGACCTTTATATCAGTAAAATGTGGCCGTGCACTGGACTCTTCACAGAAAGTCAGAATCTGGGTAGAAATTCTCCAAAGGCCTCACATTTGACTACAGACATGATTCTTCAAGATCACTCGATTGTAAAAGTTCAACTTGATAAATACAAGTAGATATCCCATGCTCTGCAATAATCTGGCCTTTTAATCCTTTATTTTGTCCCACATCTTTACAACAAAACAATGTGCAGGTACCTGTCCATGAGCCAGGCCATCAAAGCCATCGTGTATAGCCAGCA
>JBBDHI010000014.1:13668330-13684635 GCA_037177115.1 Craterocephalus stercusmuscarum
ACACACACCTCGTCCATCCTCACACACCCACGCACCATCCATTCTCACACACACACACCATCCATCCTCACACACACCACATCTTTACAACAAAACAATGTGCAGGTACCTGTCCATGAGCCAGGCCATCAAAGCCATCGTGTATAGCCAGCATGTTATGGCCCTGGATGATGCCCATTCTGACGGCTGAACGGACTGCCGCATTCATGCCGGCGCACGGAGCTCCAATGTTCATTATAGCCACATTGATGTTGCTCTGCCATTAAGAGGGACAGCTAAGGGTTCAGTTGTAAACGTAAAATATCACCATTAATGCAATTTTGATGATCAGTGGCCATGCTAAGAGTTTGGTGCAGAAAGTGGGAGGTGCTCACCTTGACATCTGGAGGATTAATGTGAGCCAGCAGCTTATATGTGTTCCAGTTATTCTCAAAACTCCTGCACACAATAAATCAAGTTGACTTAGGAAGAAGAGAAACTGAAAATGCAAAGAACTCTTAAACAGGTAACATCATATCTCTACCAATGTTATTTTTCGTCATTATTCTTTTTCCAAATACATTTTATAATCCGCCAGATATTTTGTATAGAATATCACATTTTCTTTGGTAAAATCATCAAGACGGGGACTCTCTGTTATAAATTAAAACAACATCCAAATGACACATTATAAAAGCTAAAGTCAAAGATGAAAAAAAAAAACATTTAATAACCTGACATCGGACATGATGATACATACTTTCCTCTGAGTTTAATTGCTTCATCAAATTTGCCCTGAGCCATGGCAGCAGTCACATCTTTGGTCTGCAAAACAAAAAAATAGAAGAGGAAACATCTTTGCAATGTCTATCAATGGTGTAAAACATTCATAAAGCCCGTTTGGGGAAAACACTCAGACATACCACTTGCACACACTCCATGAGGGGCAGTCTGACTGCCTGGTTCCCCGACAGGCTGACAACGCAGGCAGGAGTGTCTGGAGTGGCCTCCAGCAGTGCCATCACTGCCTCCACACCCATCCTGCTGCCCTGCATGACACACACACATGATCTAAATGAGCAGATGCATGAGGAATAAGCAGATTTGCATACTTTACATTGGCCGTTTCACTGCGATAGTCACCAGGATTCTGTCGAAGGCCGAGGGCGTTCCTCCTCTTTGAACATGACCGAGGGTAGTGGTGCGGGTGTCAAAGCCGAGTCTATCAGTTACCAACTGGAGAAGGACAAATCCAGTTTGTGATATTCAGAGCTTCACTTTACGCCTCTGCCTATGTAAAGTTGACCTTGCCTTTTTGATTTGGTCAGATGTAATTGGTTGGCCGTCTCTGGAAATGGCTCCCTCTGCCACGATGATCACATTCAGACGGGAACCTCTGGCTCTTTGCTAAAAACAAGCAAATGAAAATGTGCATGTAATAATACATTCTTACTTGCACTAAAGAGAAAGTATAGTCAGCGTTTTGAAAATAAATGCAAACTCACATCTGCCAGCCTCCTGCATAAATGGTCCTCCCAGCCCTCATCTGGTGGCATCTCTGGAATAAACACCCAGTCAGCACCACAGGCCAGAGCTGTCACCAAGGCCAGGTAGCTGTACCCACACACAGGCAAAACACAGCCATTAACAGCAACATCCAGACCCTGTTCTAGTAAATATATTTGTTCATCACTAAATGCTTTGTTCTGTAGATATAAAAATCTAAATGTCAGGAGCTACAATCAAACAGAAGAGAAGAGCTGGATTTTTTTCCTGCTGAAATTCAACTTAATTGTGTCAAGTCTTGCAATTTTTCCATTTTTGACAAAGAAAAAATAGAAGGAAAAAACAAAACAAATAAAATACACAATATATAGCATCCAACCATTTCAGTGGGGCACATGTAAATAGATAAAAAAAGGTACTGACCCACAGTGTCTGCCCATCACTTCCAGAATGAAGGTCCTCTGATGGCTGTGGATGAGTTTTTCCCATCAGTTACAAAGAAAACCACATTAATCTACCTGCACATTCATAAACACTCCAAACATACTATTAATATGTAAATCCTCATCACCTTTTTTCTTTCCTTTTTTTTCAACTGCATCAGGTTATAAATTCATTTATTTGCATACACAGGACGTGTGGTGCAGCATTCCCTGACCTCTGTGCAGTTGTGGTGATGGCGTCCACTACCTCGATGATGCGGTGCAGGGCGGAGTCAGTGCCAATGGTCATGTCAGTGCCACAGAAGTCGTTGTCGATGGAGCCGACCATGCCGACGATGTTCAGATGGGATGATTTCTTGGCTTCTTCCACCGTAATCTTACCTGCAGACAAAAAGTAGTCCCATCCTTTTAATCAGCAGCAACAAGGCACATTTAGAAAGCTGGAAAAAAAAAAGTTCATCTTGTTGAGATCTGGAGTTTGGACTGTAGCAACACCCTAACACCCCTCCCCATTATTCTTTGATTGTTAGTGTAATTGGGGTCATTGTTTGTTGACCTAATTTCAGCCAAGCTTTCACTGTTGGACAGATGGTCTCACATCCAACTGAACATGTTAGTATTCAGAGGAGCCTATGGTTTTTATCATGTCTTCCTTCTTCTTAATTAGAAATGGATTAGAAAAAAGCCTGACACAAGTGTGGAAATGTGATTGAGAACATTTCTTTAACTCCGTTTCTTTACCAGCTTTAACCAGATCAGCCAGAAGGCCGCTCCACTCAGTCCTGAACTCATTGGCTCCGGTCAGACTGCCGTCGCCTCCGATAACACAAAGGTTGGTGATGCCCAGCTTTACCAAGTTGCAGGCCGCCTTCATTCGACCCTCCCTGGATCTGAAGTCCTTGCAGCGAGCGCTGCCGATCACAGTTCCACCCTAACAAAGAGAGGAGGAGCTGTCTCAGTGTGGATGATGCTTATTTTCTGGCCCCGAAGGAAAACAAGCTTTTAAAAAACATTTGTGCATATTTACAGAACTACTCATTATGAAACCATTAAATTCAAATCAAGGCATGCCACATCACCAGTGGGTCAGCTGGAGTGATATTACTGGGCAACATTAGAAGTTGCTATGATGAATGCCGACTCAGCAGCCCATGGTCATGCCATACCTCCTCCTCTGCCAAGCAGCTTTATTTAGACAACAGGGACGATAGAAATGTGACTTATGAGCTTCAGTCATATTTAATCTCCTTTATCCTTTAGTTAGAGGGCAGACTCTGCCATTTAATGTCATCACCTAAAAATCAGAGTATCAAGTAATCCGAGCCTCTGAAGCCTGCAGAAAGCTGGAAACTCCAATTGGAATGATCTACAAGAGTGGCATATTTTTCCTATTTAGGCAAAGTAACAAAAGCCACACCATTCCCTGACTCTGTGCAAAAAAGAAGAGTTTAATATGATTTAAACATATAACATTTGTTTTGTATCTTATTTCTAAATCACTAGAGCATCTGAAAATGGTTTGAGTCCTCCTCTGAAATTCTGCACTCACTTCCACTTTCTTAAAGCAGCATGGATAAACTAAACCAGGTATATGGGATGATACAGAAAAAGAAAAACAAATAAGACCTCACTGGAGACTGAACTCATCCTACCTGTGTTTTATTGCTCTGTTCAACAACTGACGAGTGCGGCTATAACCATTGTTTTTCGAGACAGAACGGAGGGTACCTTTTTACTTATTTCCTTTCCCAAAAGAGTTATAAAAGAACACCGAAATGTCCCTCAATAAAAGCAACAGTTGATCAGTTTGCAGAGGGGTGAGAACAGCCACTAAGCAGCTATTTGGCTATTTTGGAGGTTTGCCTCAGGGCTCTCTGACAGAAGAGCTTCACGTGAGGTGTATGTATAAAGAGCTATTAAATGCAGACAGGAAAGTCTTACTTCAGCCATTTTGTGCACAAAAAGATGTCAATAGGAGCATCAGAATCTTCCCTTCAAATATTGGTTAATGAGAACCAGCTATTATTAATATCCGCTATAACAACAAATAGATAAATTAAATGAACGCTACATATTTGGCCATACTCCTTTTGACCCTTTTTAATTTAATGAATGATGAAAATGAAATGAATGAAAAATACTGGAAGGAATGATATTCAGTGAGAGCCTTGTTCAGGTCCGATGCAAGAAGCCAGCAGTTCCATACCTCTTGTGCGGATCTTCTCATCAACAGTGACATGTCCAGGATGACACCAACGATGGTTAACCAGCACTGAAATTCCACCCCCCTTCAGCTTCCCGCTGAGTTGTTTAATAATATATGTTTATGTAATGGACCGATCCTTTAAAACAACCTTCTTTCTAGGTCACACAAAAACAAAATGGGTCTCTTTTTTAAGTTATTTAGTGGATTTGTCCCTGACTACATAAGGATTTTAACTGTTATAAATTATAATGAACATCTCCTGAACACTGGCGGTTGTGCACCATGGTTTGTTGTTATTACGATGGGATGCTATGATGAGGAGTGTTGACATATCATGCATGAACTGTATGGATTAGTCTGACTGATCATTTTTAGGGTTTTTAAGTACCTCCATCATCTTCCTGTCTGGAACAAAGTCTAAACTGGAGCGTAACAAGTTTTTCTAATTGCATTGACAGGTTTGTACGAGTTAAGCTACACATCACTCACCAGTTGAAGCATCATTGACACACTTTCCCATGTGGCAGGGCGAATGTTTTCTCCTCCATCCACCAGGCCCTGGTAACCCTACAGCACAAATACACACATGTCTTTCAACATTTATATATTCCTCTGTGGCAGGTCAGTTTTGTTTGTGATACTACAATGAGTTGGCATACGCGTATACCTGTAACCAGCCCATACCTCATGAACAAAGTAGACTTTGGCTCCAGTGTAGAGACCAACTCTTACTGTGGCTCTTACAGCAGCATTCATACCTGAGACACGCAAACAGGGCCTGAGATGACTTTAAACATAAAACAAGTCACCTTAATATTTCCCTTGACATATCATCTTTAAACTTTTAGCACCATCTTGACCTTTAAAGAGATTTGGCCTGTATATTGGCAGCCGATGAGACAATAATAGCAACGGGGAAAAGAACAGGATCAAAGTTAAGTCTCTATGGTGCTTGTTTGCCTTCTCACCCCGGATGTCAGTACACTAAAGGCCACTGTGGGAGTTTGTGTTGTGACAAGCTGGCATGCTCCAGCTCTTGTTTCACTAGACAGCAGCTGTGGGAGGGTGAGCACTTCTTTCCCTTCATACCAGAAAAAGGTCAGTGCCACTAAAATTAGCCCTAAAGAGGCAAATTATGAGAATACGTGAGGACTAAAAAAAGCAGATAAACACAAAGGATTGGAAGGTAGTTTGTTGAGAACGAGAAATATCGCAGAAATACTCTTGACTTTAGGTTAGATTTAGAGCCAAACATCCGTCACCGTCTGACAGGTGGATATTACTCGTGTCACTCTGATGTCTTGGAACAGTTTTCACCTTAAGATGTCATGCAGTCAAAGCTTTAACTGGACACTTTATTTGCCTCCATAAAACAGACTTGTAGAGCCTGTTGGGATTCAGTGTTGCTCTCTGACACATCAGAAGGGATTAAGCTGCTGTCCAACTGACTTCCCTCCTCCATCAGCACTGGTTTTACGCTTTAACAATCCACAATAAAAAACACGACTGAAAAAACAGCCTCATCCTCCGCTTACCTTGGGCATCTCCTCCTGACGTCAGGACAGCGATGGACCGGCCGATGCCCATCTTTGTGGGATCCATGGTCGGATGGAGATCCTTGGACATGTTTTGACAAAGCAGGTGTCCTTGAAGAGGGGGGTAAGAGGAAGGAGAAAGTACAGAATGCTCTCCTTCACTTTCTGCTGCTTAGGGGGCGTTATGGGGGAGGGCAAAGGCTTTATAGACCACTGTTCCTGCTCTTGCCCCCTCCCACTAAGACCTCCACCACTCACTCGCTCACTACTCACACAGCTCTACTATATATAATCAGGCCGAGGAACCACCTGCAGTTACAGAGAAGCATAAAGAACAAACTGTACATCAGCAAACAGTATGAACGTATCTTTCATTATGATTTGTTTCTAGTTGACCAGCTGCTATGGAAAAATTATTCAACCTCTTAGATTCCCAGACTGCATTGGTGAATGACTGCAACTGGACACACCCAGGCCTGATTACCACCAGCCCTGTCCAATCAAGTCTAATCACTAAAATACTTCATTTTCAGAGGACGGGTCAGAGATGAGCAGCATGTGTCAGAAATCAGGAGCAGCCAGAGTTGCAGTTAGACGTGCAAATAGAGGACACTGATCACAGGCCTTCACAAAGCTAAAAAAAAAACACGATGCCTTTCTCCCCGTGGAAGAGATCAGTGTTAAAAGACTGCAGGTCTTCATCACAGAAAACATTCAGATGTTTCACAGTGGAGCTGCTTCCTGGATGTTTGATGCAACAAAGTAATGTAGTTTGATCAAATGAAGCTGGCGTGTCAGGGGTCAAAATGCCTGCTTTGACAAGTCCACAGTTAGGTGGCGGTCTAATGGCAGAGATGCTTTGATGGGGTTTCACATAAGAGAGGCAAACATTACTTCTGTTAGACGATGCCAAAATGTCCTGCGACAAAGCACTGATTCAGTTACACTGAGAAGTAGATCCGCTTCTTCTTCTGAGCCTTAAAATAAACTAAAAAACAAACTTTTAGACGGAGCGATTATGTTTTGTGGGTGTTGTTTAGTGTTCTGAGCATTTAAATAAAACCTGTTTACTTTTCCATTAATTGTGTTTGCAAAGTAGGAAAATAATCCGATTTATCTAAACTCAAGATTTGAGAACTCCAACATTTATTAATTCATTCTGTTGAATGAAAGGAGAAAAATATTTCCTCCTTTTTCCTGTGTTTATTAATGTTTTATTTTACACAGGTCGTGTGAATGCCTTTGTTCTCATTTAAACTGCCCATCAGAGCTGAGCTGATTGAGCTCCCCGTCATGTACAGAACAGAGTGTAATAATACATCTGCTCTCAGCTGGAGTGTCACATGATTTAACATGACGCTCACACTAAACTCTCGATTGCAATGTGCTCCAGAAAAAGGCTTGAACCCCGGCTGGCCCAGAGGCAATCTGTGGAATGCAAGACAATATGACATATCTAGTATCATGTAATCCATCTACCGCACGAGCTCATGAAAGAGGAAAGAACATTGCAGACAACCTCAGCATTTACTGGCTGGAGTCCTGAAAACAGCAGGTAAATCAGTGGTTTTACTGTGCGACTGGTCAAAATAGATAAATATCAAAACGGAACGGTCTACAAGTCTAAACAAATACTTTAAGTAGAAACCACTACATCATCCTGCATTAAGAATTCATACTTTTGGTATAATTACCAACACTATTGGTTTATTAGGACAGATGCAGTTACAGCAAACCACTGGAAGAGTCAGATTGGATGAGCATTTCCTGCACGGGTTAAGCTGAACGCCGATGTCTCGTGGTTGCAAAGCTGAATGATAAAAAGAGCCAATTTGACTGGGCATAAGGGTAATTTTCCTAAATAAATAAGATGGGAATAAATGATTGTAACACATGAGGGGAGGAACTCGCATTACGTATCATGTTTGTATCATGTTAAAGTATTCACATGCAGATTTTTTGAAAGCATTTTCTTTAATGTGCCTGAAGCATGTTTTCTGTTATGTTTGACACATCTAAAAAAGTGAAAACTCATAAGACCAAAAAAAAAAAAAAAATACTAGTGTTACAGATTGTTAGAGGGACTGAGACTGATTATGTTTTAGCTCAACTTTATGGTAATGTGATAAAATTCTGGGAAAACTCAAAGCTACTGAATCTACAGATGCATACCAGATAACAAAAATGCAGTCATTCACTTAATTCAATGCAATTGTGTTCACTTAACACTAAATGACTTGATCTTCACAGTTAAAATAATCAGATGAATCCAGAAGGTAGTCTTTATCAGAAAGCATGCAGCTTACTGAAGACAATTGTTTCTGCACATCGAGTTTCTAAAAAACTCTGGGCAGGACAGAAGCACACCAGGTAAAAGGATGCTTTTGTTAAATGAACTTTTTAAAACAAAAGAACTGAAAGCATTCACACGTGACCCATCCGTAACATACATTTATTATTAATACTATACATGGAATAATTTTCCATCCACACCAGGTTTGTTCAAAGTTGCAAGGTTCCAACTTGGATTTTTTATGTCACTGTAAAAACAAAAGTCTTCAAACAATATCCAACTCTACTTAAGCGGCAGTGTTAGACGAGCATAACTTTTTCTAGACAATACACTGAGGTTAGCTTTTCACAGTACAATAAAAACTAAACGAAGAGGTAAAGGTAGTGCAAATCATCTCTCTTGCAGTGGAGAGCCGTGCAGAGACAGAGGACCACAGGATGAATCAAAGCCAATTGGAAGAAATCTCTGGAAAGCAAAATGGAGGGAGATTTCAGTTTTAATAAATGCAGAGACTATATAAAAGTTGTGATGTGTGCAGCATATTAATGTCAACATAGTTTTGCTCATTTTCAGTCTAAATTGAGCGTTATGTAGTAGAAAATCAGTTCAGATTGAAAATCACAATTTATAAGTATCTGTTTCATATTAAGGATTTCTCTGAAAGCTGCTGATAAAAATAAAACCTGTTAATCAGTGTACCATTGGCCACTGACCTGTCAGAAAAATTTGTGATTGCATTAAATGATTGTAATCATTAAAGGTTTCATTCTTTTTTTCTATTACAACTTGTTTCACTGATACAAGGGAGGAAAGAGGAGCAAAATTTAGTAAACTTCAAAAGTGATCTGTAACTTCACAATTCAGAGGCTACTTCAGTGACTTTTATTTATCCATTTTAAGCTTAGCATTCTTTGAACATTCAGTTAGTTCAAAAGAAAAATAATAATAAAACAATACTGCTCTCAGTCAGGTCAGCGGTGTGGCGTACTCACAGTAGACTCTTCAAAGTGCAGGATGGAGGCCAGCGGGTTTCCACAGCGAGGCCGAGGGGGGACGAAGCCGGGAGTGGCTGGGACAGACATGGAGGTGTAGGTGGCCACCTCCTCATCCAAACGCAGTTCCTCCAGAGGAGGAAGACGCCTGCGCAGCAGGGCCACAGCTAAATTTGGCTGAGACTGGGAAGCAACAAATTCTGCAACAAAAGAAAAGACAGTGACTAATTGCAATCAATCATTGTGATGTCCCTTGTAAGAACATGAATGATTATTGGCCGTGAGAGATCAGCAGTACCTCTGTGCAGATGCTGAACAGGAGGATTGATCTGACTCATTAGTTCAGACTCAGCTGGAACTTCATTGTGAGCTGTTGGCCCCTTTCCCTGATCTGATGTAGATGGATCCAAGCTTTCCAAATTCTCACAGCGTGGGACCCTCAGCAGCTTTTTACCGGTAGAGAAAAAAATGACAGACTCTCTAGGTGGTGCTGGTAGAAACATCTGCTGCTCCTCACTGTTGGTTTTGCTCGTCTCCAACTTAACTTCACAGGGAGGTTTACTCTGAAGATGTCAAAGAGAAAAGAAAACACAGTGATCCCACACTTCATTGCAGCCAGGTCACAACTCCGGCTTTAATTTCAATTCATACAGATGAGACTTGAACTGGAAACTGCTCCACTGGTACTCCGGGCGCTTTCTCCATCACGTTCTCGGTCTGCTCGTCTTTTGGATCATCAAATAATCTCTGGACAACCTCCTGCTAACACACAAGCACACACAGCTCCATTTGTTTATTCCTGTTTTGATAAAAAACAAATAATCTCAGAACTAATGTAGAATTTAAAAGAATACAGTGACATCAGAACTAACTAATCCGGCATTTCTAGTAAAGACATCATGCAAACCCTCCTCGGGATGTTTATCCTGTAGATTTATGAAAATACAGACATGGTGAGATATTTCACATATAGAAGAGTTTAGAAAGCATGAAGTTTGAATTAAGTAAATATTTACTGCAAATAGAAAATATATCAAATAAGTACACAAATTTCATAAAACAGCAGTTTGTTGGCATCGACGGGGAAATTAGATGGAATATTATTATATCTGCTGCAACGTATGGAGCAGATAGGTAAAACAATCGTCCAAATAGTGATGCAAGCATGAAGTTTTGCAAAGGTACTTCTCAAGGTCTTCTCTTTCCAAAAGAAATGCTGGCAGAGTAAAAATTCAAGATAGCTGACATCTGATTGAGGATTGCTGGTTCAAGCCAGAAAATACGAGGAGAAAATTAATAAACACTGACCAATTTAGTAGTTTCACACTAGAATGGGAAGTGAAGGTAACTTGTCTATAGGAGTAATCTATTATACTTTACTCAAGATGGCGTCCAAGATAGTTGCAGTAAAAGTAACATTTTGTGAAATCTAAACTGCAAACAGAGATAGACGAATGACTTTTCCATTTAACACAACATCTCAGGTAGTATTTAAAGATGACGCTAAATATGTCTGCATCAAACGACCATTTTCACAGAATACTTCCTAACATGCATAATGCCCTCTGACAGGAATCTATCCATCAATAAAAAAATATTTTTTGAGTAAAAGAAAAAAAAGGGAGAAAATAAACAACTAATAAAACGATGAAAAGCAGTAACACTTTTATTTCAGTATCAATGCCGATCAGAGTCATACTCTGATTACTAAAGTGCCAGAGAATGGAAAACTACACCTCAGGAGTTTGCCAGTGCACAGAGCCGTGCAGCAGCCTGCAGCATCTGCACCTGCCAAGGCAGCCGGATTTACAGCCACATTTCCTCAACTGGTTGCAACTCTTAGCTACGGTCTGTCCAGAACACCCGCCACACTTCACCGACCTTCTGCCATCTCCATTCAGCAGGGCTCTCTGGTTCTGGCTGGCATTGGGTTGCCTGGGACCACACACACACACACACACACACACAACCCGCCTGTAGGCAGCAGGCCTGGTGTGCTGGAGCGGAGTGGAATGGGAAACATGTCGGAGCTGACCTCATCCACATGAGACTGACAAGCTTCTCCTGGATCTCCGGGGTCACCGACCCCCACAGTGAGAGGATAGTGGCTTAGTTTGGAGAAGGCAGGCGGTTTTCTTTCGCTTGTTACAGAAAGCTGACAAGAGTCACGGCCTGTGAAGGCATGAAAGAATAACATGCCCTTGACTTTTTCCTGGCCCATCTTGGCCATGTTGACGGACATCATGCAATTCTAATGAAATATTATGAAAACAATTAAAACAAGACGTCCCATGAATCTAGTTACCAAGGAATATTTATATGTTGGCAATATTTATCAGGGAACATTAATGCAAAATGGTTCTGCATAGCGGTCATCTTGAAACATTTGTGCAAGACCAGCTCCATTTTTGAAAACAGTAGACTCTAATGAGTGCATGTCCTAAATTGTGTGCTTGCATCACTAGGTAAACAAGTCTTTTTAAATTCTTATGAAAAGATCAACTGTGGAAAGCAAATCTGTAAAACTGCAGTTTGCTCTGCATCGGCTTCATTTTCAGCTCCAGTCGATGGTTTTATTTTTATTTTTTTGCCTTGCTCTTACCTGCTCACATAGCTGCAGGTTACCTCTGTGGCTACTGACTCCGGGAGTGCAGTAAAGTGACTGTGGCGTCGACTGATGCCATTTCTGAAAACAGAGTACAGTGAGGTAAGGCAGCAGCTTCATGAAAAACAAGCTGCAAAACAGATTTCAATACACAAGTTCTGACCATAGCAGATATGGACTGGTGTTTAGTGTTTCGGACTCTTCGTGCTGGAGTAGCTTTCTTCGATGAAGTCTCTTTGAGCAGCGCTGATCAGAGGAAAGACAAGACAGTATGTGTCAATTTCAAGATAAGATAAAAAAAACAAAAGTCACAGTGGGTGTTTGAAGATAAATGATGCCTCCTACCAACTGGACCATCAGTTATCTCTGCACATTTTTTTTTAACAGGCACTCTCTGAGCCTAAAAAGGGGAGCAACACTCAGTGAAAAAGTTCATTTCCAAAGCTACCATGACTGAAGAAAGAGAAAGAAGCAGCAGAGTAATAATGTGTTTGTACCGTGTAGACTGAGGTGCCTCTGCCGGATGCACAGACTGAATTTCTCGGTGTTGCTCCCACAGGCCCCCTGTTCTTTACTCCCTCATTCAGGAGGATACTTTGCAGTGCGGCGGGGTCTGGTGAGAACTGTGCCGATTTCAACGACGCTGTGGGAAGCGCATAAAGAGCAAATGTTCAGCTGGCTTTAATAAGAGGCAACTCTTAAGTGTTCATCAGTCTAACACCAAATAAAAGAACTCAAACCATAAAACAGCCAAAACATCAGTTGGGTTTATGGCATTTACATTTTGCATAAACGTCTCTTCGCTTTGTTAAGGTGCTGAGCTAAATTGAACAACATTCAGTTTTTTGAGGCATCTTCTTGGAACATCAAGCAGCACTCCACACCTGTGGTCTGCCTGCAAGCACCTCCAAAGCTCTAAGGGCCTCCGTTATCAATCATTTGTAATCACTGTCCATTGCTGGATAGATGAACTGTTCCATAATAAATCCATCCAGATGAGTCGTATGCGGAGCCGGAGGACAGGACTTCCACTTTTGGATGTTGCATTATTATTCAGTGAAGCACTTTAGTTAACTTCAGGGGTGGTTTAAAAGTTGAGTAGAGGTGAATTTATTTGACATGTATACACACACACACACAAACACATTCCCAGAATCACTGCTGCACTCCCGTTTCAATCTGATGCTGCATTTTCTAGAAAAACCTGCAATTTGGGCTGGAAAATAGACTTTATCATGGATGGCGTAATGCAGCTCAGTGATGCTTCAGGTTTGTTTGACTTGTCTCCTTCTCATGTAGAAAACCAGAAACCCACTTGGATATCAGCTGGATAAATAGTTGGTATAACTTTTCTACAAAGATCTCAATGCACAGCAGAAATCAAACAGGCCCTCTGGAGCCTATACCATTTTGGGGGTTTTTGGTCCTTCTGTTTTTCACCTATATCAATCCTTTTCTTTTAAAAAAATAAATGAGTAAATAAATAAAAATAAAAAAATCCAAACTTGGCATCATCTTGGTTAAAGAAGCTGATTTTAGCTGGAAGTGTCACAGGCAACCTTTCAATTGTGTAAATATGCTAAAATATCACATAGCATTGTTAAGTCTCCGTTGTTGTTAGAAAAGGAAACATGAAAAAGGTAAAAAATAAGAGAAAAAGATAAGTCTGAGTTTTATAAACTGATATTACATTAATTAGATATGAAATCAATTCAAATTCAATTATCGATTTATTTTAACCCTGCTCGATTTGATGTCAGATCGATAAGCTCTCAGGTGATTGACGCAGGTGTACTTTGTGAATTTTGAGACCGATAAATCTACACTTGTATTTTTTGTTCTGTTTTAAAGATTACCAATCAGGTAATAAGTGTTTGATGGATTAAAACATGCACAATTATAACGAGATTGCTGCGACTCCTGCAAAAACAATCCAGTTTACATTCTACATTCTGAATGCACACCCGGTCAGGTGTTTTTATACTCAAGAATAATAAGACATCATAAATTCCACACAGTCAAAATGTTCTTGCATACTAAAAGTGCATAGATATGTAAGAAAACATTGCTGATACAAGGAGGGCCCCATCTCCGCCATGTAAATAAACAGTGACTATTTGTTACACCTCAGAACTTTTGTACAAAGCTAACCTGTAGTGGATCCATCTTTTTGTTGCTTCTTCATGACGGACACTCGCTGAGGCTGCAAACAAAAAGGCAAACATAAGTAAACGTACGCATCAAAACAAGCCGCTATCACACATCTGTGATGAAACTAACTCACCAGATAGTTGTATGCTTTGGACTGTGGAGTTGCGGTTACGCGACCCACCATACCTACTCCCTCGTTTCGAAGGATGCTGAGCAAAGCTGCATGATCTGGCTGGAAGTTCTCCCCTTTGTGTGAAATGCAAACAATCAAACAAAGAAACACGCCAGACTTGCCGAATTTCACTGATTATTATGACGGTATCAAAATTATACAAACTTAAGATACCATAGGTTAAAAAAAAAAAAAAAAACTTAATTGTTTAATTCAATCATCTCAACACACAACATCCACATTATTACAAAAAGCTATCAGTCAGAGTACAGAGCATAAATTAAAGTTAACTTTTAAAATGGAGGGAAAATGCAAAACTCACCGTTTAAAGCTTTTGCAGGATTGCCCTGCATGGTCAGTTGTGCAGTCTGACCAGTATTTGAGGTCTTGGTTGCATCTTTGAGACTGAGCAGGTTCATGTTGTCCAAACAGATCTCTGCACTGACAGCAGGCTGCACAGAGGAAGTAGCTTGATTCTGATGCATCGTGCCATTCGGAACAGATGACAGCGGATTGGACAAAGTCTTCGTTGTTTTGGCTGGGCCAGACTGTCCGGAGAGGTGGGATACTTTTTCAGGGGTCTTTCCATGAGACTTCTTAGACAAATGCCCTTTGCTGCTCAGCACAGCTTGATGTTGAGGAGGTTTTATGCTAGGTTTGCTTTCAAACTGTACAGCACAGGTCCTTGATTGTGGAGCAGGTAAGGGTTGTTGAGTCTCAGCAGCAAATTTTGTGTTTTTCGGCTGGGTCAGGTTGAAAGGTACAGGTCGGGTACATGGCTTCTTCTTCTTAACTTTCCCCTGAAGGGAGATTATCAAAAGCACTGAATACATAAGAATATTTTTTAATTCAGTTGGATTGAAAGGATGAGTGGGAGGCACTTACTGACAAAGGTTTATCTTCCCATCTTAGGTGGGACTGGCTGAAGTCATTTGGCATCTGAAGGTGAAGAGACTTTGCGAGTACCGGAAGCCTGCTCACACCGGGATGCAAAGGTGGCCTCCGACTTGATTCTGCGGGATCTTTGTTCTCACTGTCTTTGTTAGAAAGGCAGGATGACGGCTGGGGTTTGGAAAGCTTTGGGTCAGATTGTTTTTTGTTGTGCTTGTTCTTCATTCTGTGTTAACAAAAAAGAAAAAGAAAATTAATTGTAAAGTTTTAAGTGCAAACTAAATAGTTGTATAAACATCTTTGTTGTTAATGCTTCTACAATACTCAAGTCTTTGTTCTGAACGCTTTTATGATTCACATTGGACTCATCACATCAAACATAGAACTATTGGAACAAAATCAAAGCAGTAGCAACTATGGGTGGGGAAAAAACTAGTGGAAGTTCCTTTCTTTGTGCCACAGATGCAGTCTGGAATACACCAATAAATACAATTCAGTGCAGACACAGTGAAAAAAGTATGAGTGGCTCTTATTTTTTGTGAAAAACTTGCCTCTGAACGTCACTGTGGATTTTGTTCTGACTTTGCTGACGAAGGACTGGAGAAGAGTCCATGATGGAGGAGCAACAGTAGGATGTGAGAGCTGAAGGTAGAAATAACTGGAGGAGCAAGAAACAAAACCATGAAACGATACTCAAGCTTATATCAACGTGAATACGAAGACTGACATCAAGCGTGTAATTTTTTAAAGAAGTGATTAAAAATGATAAGAAACAAAATCAAGTAAATGGAAAACCCCAAGCAGCCAAATACCAGCACAGAGTACGCTGTAATGATATAAAAACAAACAAAACTAAACGATCAACTAAACAACGTTGGCAACAGTGTAATTAAAATTGCACATATATGCCAGCAGGTAAACATATACACGGTCAAAACCAAGACAATGCCATTCAAACAAAGAGGTTAGCTTTAACCAGAGCAACAGAAAGCTAAAGTTAAAACACACGCTAGACACGACCACTTGTTACATACTTCAATAAACTCTCGAATTCAAATAGGTCTCTAAAAGCTCGTTTAGAAATTCATGTCATATCATTTTAATGCATTTAATCCTTTATAATAATTCATTTCGTTTTACCAGAAGCTTTATGCGGATTTAAAGATCTCCGTCCAGTTCTTTAATGCCATAAGGCAGCAGTGCTGTTAACTTCCTGGACTCTGATCAGTTTGTAAAAGGCGCGCTAAACTATTGGTCTGAACAAGAGTCCGTGTCAACCAATGAATGCTCTTAAATCGGCTGCGACGATAGAGCGAACCAATGAACAACGGACTTTGATAAACAGAACCATGGTAACGGTGCGAAAGTTGTTTTACCACGTGACTTTTTTTTTTTTCACCGCGGCAGATTATCATGGATGTTCTATAATACATCCATGGATTAGATAGATAGATAGATAGATAGATAGCTAGATAGATAGATAGATAGATAGATAGATAGATAGATAGATAGATAGATAGATAGATAGATAG
>JBBDHI010000014.1:13688998-13699768 GCA_037177115.1 Craterocephalus stercusmuscarum
GGAAGTGAATAAATTACATTTTTCTGCACTCCTGACCGCTCGAAAAAGACAAACAGGTATTTAAGGACTTAAAAAAGTGGATTTTGCATGATATGTCCCCTTTAACCTTAAGTTAGTTTACATAAAAAATAGTGCAAAGTTGAATAAAATAGGGACCTGATATGAATGCCTTTGGCTTTTTTCTTTGAGTGTTATCACGTCTTATTTCACTCTGCAGGTGGAATACCTCCTGAAGAAGATGTGCATGGCTATGAGTATTGAGTTCAGTTGTGTTGAGCTGGAGGACTACTTCTCCCAGGAATCAGTGCAGCAGACCGGCATTACCGTCTGGGTTTTTCTCGAGTTGATGAACTCTGGAAAAGTAACCAGAGGAATTGACAAGAGCATAATCAGCATGGCCATAGAGGAGGTATACAGGGAGATAGTTGGTGATGTTCTCAAAGAGGTAGGAGCTCGACCTGTTAGTAGATACATCAGTGTTGGTTCCTAGCGCGCTCCCCTTTGTGTCACTGACAGTGTGTGAATGTGTTGGTGTGGATGTATGCAGGGTTATCTGTGGAAGAAAGGCCAGCTGAGGAGGAACTGGAAGGAGCGCTGGTTCACCTTAAGGCCCAGCAACTTGTACTATTATACCGGGGAGGACCGCAAGGACTGCCAAGGAAACATAGCCCTGGATGGGAACTGTTGCGTGGAGGTAAGCAGCCGGCGATGGTTGGCGTTCAAAGCTACACACAAAAAACTCACCCTACGCATCTGCCTACTGCTGTAGTTCTCAACATAAGCGCTGGACTTCCCCTCAGGTGTCAAAGGAGGAAGCTGAGAGGGTCACACAATGGTTACCAGACATTTATTCTCTATGACACCGTCTGTCGTTTGCTTTTCTTGGGAATTCTCGGGAAAACATTTAGCGGGATGACTCAGAAAACGAAACCTTGTGAATTATTCGGTTGAATCAGAAAGACTGAAAACCTTTTTTTTTACTTGTGTAGTAAACCAAGTGGATTTACTCTTGACTAAGATCAAGAGCTTGATACGTAGTCTGCAGTGAAGCTGTTTAGGAATTTGTTTGTAGTATCATAAACCCAGATTTCATTTGGACTCTTTAAAGGCGACACATAGACAAATGCTCTGCTCAACACTTGACTGAACTGAAAATGAAAGTGAAAACAGAAAACTAAGGATGCTGAGTCAGGACACTTTTGGGTGTATTTACATTTTTCATTTTCCATATATCTAATTCATTATGTTTTGTGATTTATATGACCTGCTGCTAAAACACTGAAACTCACAGCAGTTTCCATTCCTCAGCTTTACTGTACTACCTGCACATTGCTCCTCCATATGCCATGTGCTATGATCAGAGGTGATTCAGTATAAACAGGTGACGCCTGTATGTTTGATCGCTCAGGGCTGCAGATATTTTACTTACAAATGTATTACACCTGCATATGTGAGACTGATTTGTTGACAATAGCTTCATGAAAACCAGTTCAATACTGGATATTTCCCTTAGTTCATTGAACATTTTAAATGTTGACTAGTTTTCAAACAGTTTTCAAACAGATGACTTTATTGGTTATTAAATAAACCATCATCTCCCACGGTTGTTTTCTGTTGAAACTCTGAAATAAATGCTTTAGGAAACGGTCAAAATAATAGAAAGTGTGAAATTAAAAGTAATTATATGTGTGGTGCACCATGTTTCATTACAGAAAGTGTCTTTTTGTCCTCATCCTTGTTAACTTAATATATGGTTGGAAACAAATGAAAGGGAAAGGGGAAAAAAACTCAAGATGAGCTAAAAGCTGTCAGACTGCAGACGTCCATTAACCCGTCGTAATTTAGATTTGATCAATGACATTATTTTTGGGTTAAAAGCTGTAATGTCAAAATGATCCTTCTCTCAAAGTGGTGAATCCTTTAAACATTCCCGGATTCAGGCGGTGATCTGAATCACTCTATAAATCTATCCGCTTATTCCTTCTTCCATTTCTGAGATTTCCTGATAATTTCCTACAGACAAACTGAAAACATGTCCAAACCGATAAAATGTCTGCTTCCTGTCTGATCAGGTGCTGCCAGACCGAGATGGGAAAAGGTGCATGTTTTGTCTGAAAACCCTCTCCAAGACTTACGAAATGAGCGCCTCGGACACCAAACAGAGACAGGAGTGGACCACAGGTCAGAGTTTGAGCCATAAGTCAGTCTCAAAAAGGTCATCGTCCCCTTAAGACGTAAACATCATCTTCTTCACAGCCATTCAAACGGCCATCAAGCTCCATATGGAGGGCAAGAAGTCCCTCCACAAAGACCTGAAGCTGAAGAGACGGGAACAGCGAGAGCAGCGGGAGAAAAGGCGACAGGTCAAGGAGGAGGAGCTGCAGAGGCTCCGGGCCTTGCAGGAGGAACGGGAGCGCAAGCTGGCGGAGCTGGAGCTCCTGAAGGAGGCGCAGAAACAGGCTCAGGCGCTGTCTGAGCAGGACGAGCAGAGGAGGCGCCAGCAGCACGAGCAGCTGCAGCGTGCCCTGGAGATTCAGCTGCGCGAGGCTGAGGAGGTGAGCCTACAGGATGGAGAAACTCAGAAAGCAGAAAGACGGACGCGGTCAATCGTTTCTGCTTTCCATGCATCTGCAGGCCCGGGTCAGCATGCAGGCAGAGATGGCTCTGAAGGAGGAAGAAGCAGAGAGGCAGAGGAAGAGGATTCAGGAGCTGGAGGAGATGCAGAAGCGTCTGGAGGAGGCGCTGCAGCAAGAGATCAAAGCCAGGCTGGATGAGGAGGCCTTCCGCTACGCTCAAGCAGGGTAAATATTCGCCTCCATATACAACCGCATTATAGTCCTTTTATTCTTATTTATTCATTTGTTTTCATCATCATTTATTCCATTTTAACCTGTAAGATCAGAGTTACTTTTGCAGGCAGATGAATATCAAAGCATTGAGGTCATGTTGCATAAAGTTCCTGAGGAAGTTGTTAAACATGGTTGTCATACAGTGTTTCACAGTTCTCTCTCTGCTATCACGCTGCAGAATTGTCTTGCCGTACTGATCACACAGCATGTCCCCCTGGAGGCCCTGCGTGTGAAGTACAGATCGTTCGGTGTAATCTTTGCGTTTCTTTGTCGGGCTCAGGTTACTAGCGGAGGAAGAGGAGAAAATGAAGGCCCTGATGGCCTTGCAGGAGGAGCAGGAGGAGTACATCCTGAAGACACAGAGGGAGAAGCAGGAGCTGAAGCAGGAGATGGAGGCAAAATCTCGGGCTCTGGACGAGGCGCAGAGGCAGCTGGAGGAGGTCCGGGCCAACCGTCACAGGGTTGACCAGGACGTTGTGGTGGGTAGACGGAAAAGTCCAAATACTGTAGCCAAAGAGATGAGAATTTTTATTGAATGTTACCTGATGATCCGATGAGGGACCACCAATTCTCCTTCCACTAAAGACAAGATATTGAGACCAGAAAGTAAAGATAGAAATAAAAAGATGCTTGTGCCATTTAATAATTTATGTTATAAGGTTGAAAAAACCCTTTATATTGGTCTTGAATCAATAAAAATATAGTATTCAACTGCAGCATTTCCCAGTCATGCTGGGATACTTTCATTTTAATCAGACTTACTGGTGATAAACTTCTTTTTACCTCCACCAAGGCAGAGTTCATAAATATGACAGCGTTAGTTTGTCTGTCTGTTTGCAACAAGTCAAAAGGCTCTGATTGGATAAGAGAGATAATTTTGCAATTAAAGCTTTTAAATGATGCCCACAATTGGCAAAAAAAAATTACAATGGCTTGGTAGAGGTCCACACTCTCCTAGTGCTTCAAGTTATTCCTGTAATAACAGAAATGTGAATCATTTTAATGGTGAGCCTCCTAAGGCAGACTAATGAAACAAACCAGACTGCGATTATGGCTGTTTAATAACAAAGAAATTATAAACGCTGATTTGCTCTCCTCTCTCTGACATCACAGAGCTTGGTGACTTTTTCAGCACACTGTATTGCTGACAGAAGTTTTTTTTTTTTTTTTTTGCTTTGTGTCTCAAATATCTGCTGACCTTTCTGGATTATTTTGCCTGCGCCCGAGGATATTCAGCAGTTTGTTTATTTCTTGGTAGAAGCATAGGAAAATTATGTTTTAAGAGATTTTTCATCTGACAGGCCGCCCAAAGAAAGCTACGCCAGGCGAGTACCAACGTCAAACACTGGAACGTCCAGATGAACCGACTGATGAGACCAATCGGACCAGGTGGTAAGTGTCCTATATGTATGAAGCGGTGCGTTCAAAGACAGGACAAACGTGTGGTATTGAAAAAGCTGGCTTTAAAATGAGTTTATTTTTTTATTTTATTTCTCGTGAGAGCATTAACACTGAGTTCCTATAGGTTCTCCTGTGTGGAGCTTTTCTTACTTTAGTTGTTTTGGCTATTTGGCAGAGTCCTTTTCATAAATGAGACAAAAAATATTTTATTTTATTCAAATGAGTTCTGAAAGTAAACTTTATTTTCAGACATGTGTATTCCCTCATATTACCATTGGAAACAACGACAGTAAAGGATATTCCTTCATTCATTCATCTACTCCCTCCTGCTCAAAATGCACTGTTACAGATTTATTTTAGCTTATATATTCTTTTCTTTCTTTTTCTGTTTAGAGAAGAGACCATCGCTGGGAAGCTCTTTCTCAAGTTTCCAGATCCCAACACAGAGAGACCCCGGGCTTCGTCTCATAAGGCGCTCAGGATCAGAGGACCAGGGAGAGGAGAGCAAAGAAAATGTTGACAAAAGTGCTGAGTGTGAAATGGAGAGACGTCACTCTCAGGCCTCTAACGGAGACATGGACATCCCCTAAAACGTAATCAGAGAGGTCACTTAAATTGCAACTAGCGACATTTTCTGAGGGGAAGGAAACAGCTGTCTGGTGTGTGTGGACTTATGAAAACAGTGGGACACGTGGACATAAAACTGAACTTAAAGTACTACCATTTCTAATAAATGTTGAGTTTACTGACTTCATGTGAAAAACAGCAGTATGAGACATTTCAGTGAGCATTTCTACTTTTCAGTAGAGGGTGTTTTCACTGCACCCGTGGAAGATCTGTACTGAATAAAAACAATACCTCAGTGTAAAGAAAAAGAGCTAAAAAAATAGGCTTGATGCAAAATTAGTGAGGATGTAACACATTCATACGCTGCATAAAGGAAGCTCTTTCTTTTTAGCTTTATAATAGGGAAAGAAACCCATTCTTCATTTTTTTATAGTAATTTTTCAGAATGGTGGCAGGTAGCTTGATGCAGATATAGATGATTCATTACTGGTTTTTACCACCATTTTGCTCCTTACAACAGGAAAGAGACTGAGGGGAGGGGGGAGAGCTTCCTGTTTTTAATGTGATGTAACATAATTGTACATTTAAAAAGTGACTTGTTCAGTAAACAGATTTCTACCTGTATCTTCACCGAGTTAAATTGTGTGTAGCATGGTATTAAAAGCCTTCGCTTTCTACTAAATAAAAGTTCAATTTGTTGAAATAAAAGAAAAACGAAAAAACTATGACACTCATGGAAGATGTTGACACCCACATGTGCAACATGCACATCCGCTTTAGTCTGCATTTGAATCTACCACATTTTTGGAAGTAAAATGTGTCATAGCCGACTGATGTGATGCCTCTCGCTGTTAAAACCTGACCAAAGAGAGACATCCTCTGGCAAACTGTGCAAACTGCACTCTGGTTGGATTTATTCTTTGTTTTTATTTTTATTTATTTTTTTAGCATAACTCTTGAAAGTTTGTACAGAATCCATGCAGTTAATTTTTATTCTTTTATTTGTTAGCCGGAACAAATATCATTTATTATTGTTTGTTCTATTAAATAATATTTGTTCAGCCAGTTTCATAAAGTTCCTGACATGTAACAACTACATGCTGTAAATAAAGGATAATTACATACAGGGAATGATATTGAAGTATCATGTTCCTGTATCATACACTATAACCCTATTTCCTGTAATCATGACATGTGATTTTGACATAAAAATAGCAGCTTAAGCAGCAAAAATAAAGTCTGTAAAGAAAGAAAAGTGGGTAAAAAAAAACGCAAAAAAAAAAGAAAAACCATTCATAACACAACCTAACACTTGATTCTTTAGAGAATATGTGTTTGATTCAGAAGCACTAAATCCATGAGATTATGAATGCAGGCTCACAGCAGATTAACCTGTTTGTGGGGCCAGAGGAGAAAATGACCAGCAAGGCTAAACCAGTTCACTGTTTCTGGGTTAGATTAAATGGTAACAGATAATTAAGCCAGCGAATATCCTTATATTTTAATCAGGCAAAGTGTTGCTCTTTTAAAACATGAGCATAAAGAAAATAAATCGAATGAGTGGAGCTACATAAAGAAAAACATGTTTTAAAAAAATCTAATTTAAGCATGATAAAAATATGCACCTCAGCCAATTCATCTGAAAAAAAAAACTGATGGAACAATGATTTGTAATTCAGTAAATTTGGAAAGATTTCAGGTGAAATGTGTTTTATAGTGAGAGCAAAGGTTCACATCACTGTGTGCAGAAATAAAATTTAAATAAAAAGAAAAAACAAACAAAAAAACAAAACAACCAAAGGAAAAAAATGCCCTTATTAACTTGGAGTTTAACATGCAGTAGGTTTCAAAGTGATCATAACTTTATTTCTTATTTTGTCCTTCATTAATGGTCTGAAGAGACCATAAAATGGATTTGCATTTAACCTGGTTTAGTTTTAACAATTCTGACATATAGCAAAACAGTCTGGGGAAAATGGAAAGGTCTACAACATCCTATCATGTGCCCTCTACATTTAGAAGAAACAAATATTTCCCTTAATAAATAACCACATGTGTAATGCTGATGCAGTTTGTCATTTTTGTTTACATGAATTGTCAATATATTTATAATAAAGTGGAAACCCGTATTATCTAAGAAAATCACAGAAAGGCTAACTTTTAGGCACCATTGAGATGTTTGCATGCTCCAGTATGATGTGTGTGTGCGGGGCACTGTGTCCTGACATGTGACAAGAGGAGGAGGGAAGGGGGGAGTGAGGCAAAGCACAGGAAAGCAGAGTAAAAGCAGCGCAAGCTGTAGTGGACTGGGAGAGAGAGAGAGACTGGGAGGGATTACCAGTTAACTTTGCTTATTTGCCTGTTTTATGGTGGCAAACAGCGGCTCCAGCACTGTTTTTCTTCTTCTCTGAAACTCGTTAGATTATCAGGCCGGTTGTTACATGAAGGCCGGAGTCTGTGCAAGTTTATGTTAGTAAGCGGTGTGACGCTAGCCTCTGCTGTTAGCTTCCTCCCTGCTGGTGGTGACTTCAATCAACTTGTCAACAGCCGATCGATTGTGGACGGGACTGTTTTTGTTCTCTGTTTGTTTTAGCTGGTTCTCGTAGCGTAAACGTCCTCTGAGCCAGCGCCACTACTGGGAGAGGTAAGCTACTTTGGAAGCCAGCTAACGCTGTTTAAAGGAACACAAGGGAATGCGGGTTAGCTATGCTAGCAGCTAGCTAATGATACTCAGTCAACATCAAGGTTAGTAGCTCACTTGCTGACTAAGCTTGCTGAGCTGCTCTTCGACGGCCGATGGGCAAGCTAAGTTCAGTGAGGGGTCTAATATAGTTTTCACTGTGTATAATGAAAGTTTGTTGATAGACGCGTCTGTAACTTGGCCGTCCTTTAATTTTTCAGGCGCTTATATACAGTTACAGCTCTGTCAGTCCTCAGCACTTCCGAGAACCAGTGTGACAGGTCGTCCATTGAACTAGTCTCAACACCTTCAACATCCGGTGTTTTCTTCCCCGAAAACTTATGGGAATGTAGTCAAGCATACTTTCTGTCTTTTGACATAATGTAATTGCAGAATTCGTATTGAAATCTGCTTAATAATAAGCTGAAAGTGAGGGGGTTTATCACAGCTCAAAACTACATACACAGACGGCTTAATCCGCTAGGGGGCCGCAGGGTAAAAATATTACCCCCACCCTTAAAGCCTGTGCCCCACCGCCTCCACCAACTTCAGAGCTGCACAGTGTGTACATAGTGCATGCACCCTTTCCCCTTAAAGCAAACACCAAGTACACAGAGCACCCTGCCATGGAGCTGAGGCAAACAATAATACAGATGTCTCCAGGCTGCAGCAGAGACAGAGGAAATCTGGGAATGTCCAGGATGTGGAAAAGTCAGACCGAAAACTGTTTGAACAGGAAACCTTTTTATTTGAATCACAGGATTGTGGTCCTTATTTTAGTCCTTCAAAGTGTTTTTTTTTTACATGGAGTGATTAATCTCAAACACAAGTTACTGCAAGAAAGTGAAAGCATGTCAAAGTTGTTTTGGGCACAACAGTGAGCGCAGATTTTTTGGATTATTTTTGCTTGTAAATTAGTAGATATGTTTCATGCAGCCCTCTATTAAAGTTTTACATGTTAACCTTATTTCAAAACCAGGGATTTTATTGTTATGGTCTTGCTCATATGTTAGAAATGCTCCACAGATAATCCAGACAACGGTATGTGTCTATCTTGTCTATCTTGTTGAACGCCTATTACTATCAAGGGCATTCACAGGGTGCTCAAACAAAACCAGTTGTAACCGACTGACTGGCGGATTTCCAAAAAAACTCCCAGTGAAATAATAATAAATACATTCTATACAGAAAAATAAAATAAAGCGAAATAAAAGCTGTTCAATCACCTTGAGGTGGACTGTTAACCACTAATGTGCTGAATTATATACTGATAGCGTGCCACATGATATGCAGGCATTCGGTGCCTAAATGTCTGCAGCTGCTCACTCCAGCTCTGTATATATATGTATATATATATATATGACATGTTAGATGCACTGTTATCTTGATATTTCCATATCATTAAAGCAAACGCTTCTGTTTTTAGCAAAAGCAGCTACGATGGCTACGTGACGAGCGATGAGCCACTGAGTCAGCTTCAGCCGGCGCCATGGACGGGTTTGAGCAAACAGCCACAGAGCAGCATGACAGGGTGAACGGCTACAGCGAGCCCAAGTCCCCCCATGACATGGCCGATGTCAGGTGGACGCCACCGCAAGGAGAATCTGGTGGCTCTGACAGTTGTGAGGGGACGAGCGTGTCGGAGCTGACAGACCTTCAGGAGTTGAAGAGCAGGGAAAGTGAGGATGAGGAGGAGAATGAGAAAGGTGTTGCTTGTAAGGGGGACCAGAAGAATAAGCAGAAAGAGGGGCAAGATCAGGAGAACAACCACAACCAGCAAAACAGTTGTGCGTCATCCAGTTACACAGGTAAAACATTTGGGTAGATTCCTCAAAATATGGGAATAATACAGTTGGATGCAAAGTATAGTTTATAAGAAATGATATTTTTGCATATTTATGTATTTATTCGTTTTTTAAAATGCAGATCTTTCCAATTCTTCATCACCCTCGCTGTCGGAACAGCTGCGTCTCGGCAGAGGAGACAATACAGGGTCTGGTATCAGTGTGGAGTGTAAGGTCTGCGGGGACAAGGCCTCTGGCTTCCATTACGGTGTACACGCGTGTGAAGGTTGCAAGGTAACACAGTTTGTGTACAGCCACAGAACCTCTTTGTAAGATTAGAAAAGTTGATGACAGCACTTTTCGCTCCCCCCTCACCGCTGTGAGTGGTTCAACCAGTTGCGTTGTTTCTGATTCAGGGATTTTTTCGGCGGACGGTGCGGATGAAACTGGAGTATGAGCGATGCGAGCGTTCCTGCAAGATTCAGAAGAAGAACCGCAACAAGTGCCAATATTGCCGCTTCCAGAAGTGCCTGTCTTTGGGAATGTCTCATGATGGTGAGAATGAAATCGGTGTGATTTTTTTAATCTGATTTCTCCATGAAATAAGAGTTTAAGGTTATTGTATCTGTAGTAAACAATAAATCTCTACCTTTTACACAGTTTATTGTTTTGGAAAACAGTTCAAACTAAATTTCCATCACGATCATAATTATTTTTTGCTTTGTGAACGCTAAAATAAAACCATCTATCTTTACTTATTGGTGATAAATGTTTTGATTGTATGCTTGCCCAGCGATCCGATATGGGCGTATGCCTGAGGCGGAGAGGAAGAAGCTGGTAGCAGGCCTTCTTGCAGAGGAGGTGAATCTCAGCAAACCAGGTGGCTCAGACCTCAAGACCTTGGCCAAACAAGTTAACACCGCTTACTTGAAGAACCTTAGTATGACCAAGAAGAGAGCCCGCAGCATATTGACAGGAAAAACCAGCAGCACCTCAGTAAGTTTTTAAGTAATCGGACCTAAGATGAACAGTAATGTGTAAAATTCACTAATGGCAAATTATTCTTTGACTTTTTTCCTCTGATTTTTCTTCCTTTAGTTTTTATTTTCTCCCCTATTTAGATATACATTACTCCAAGAGTTTAAAGTGGATGTTCTTGTGTCTCTTTGTCAGGAATACGTGGTTCTGACTGCTCTAACCTTTTAATAGAAACAATACAAACTACCACAGAATTGAGTGTTTGTCTTTTGAGATCATTTACATGGATCTGAAAATGTAGAAAATAACCAAAGAGTGTCTTAATTTGTGGCCATTTTTATTCCTGTTTTTATGCACAGTGTAAATTAAATTTCTTACTGGCTGTATGCTAGTTCAGAGTCTTTACATTTGCAAATGGTTAGAAATGTCCGTATTTTTTCCCCCCCGTCAGCCATTTGTGATCTATGACGTGGACACGCTCTGGAAAGCAGAGAGTGGTTTAGTGTGGAGC
>JBBDHI010000014.1:13815282-13827543 GCA_037177115.1 Craterocephalus stercusmuscarum
TAAATACTTTGAAATTACATGAAGTTTTAGTGCATCTTTGTGTCTTGGGTATCCTAACAGGTTTTTCCATCATGGATTTCCTGTAAAGGAAGAAAAGGTGTTATTAAAATGAGTTGGCAGGATTCCAGCTTGTCTGAACATTTGGACGTTATAACCATTGCTGTAAAACTAAAGAACGCAAGACAAAAACTAGGTCTTTTAGTCTGATGTAAGTACAGTGTATTTGGAAATGGCTTATAGACGAGCAATGAGATGGTAAAGCTCACAAACATGTTTGAAAATTAGAAATGGTCACGTTCAACCCAGCATCTTGTTGCTTACCACTAAGAAGAATCTGAAGAGAAAATGATTAGTGATCGGAAATATTGGGATTAATTTGTAGTTTTCATATAATTTCTAGACAGACTGTTAGTTTTTGTAAGAGAACTGTTTTCTTATTCTTCCTGCTCGAGTTCACCAACCCCAACAGTTCAAACATCATGTGTCGCACAAAATAATGTACCAATTATTTCCATGGTTTGACAGGTCTGGACTGGAGGCCGCGGTTGAAAATCTTTAACTCAAGCTGTGCTGGTGGAAGTGCAGAATGTAGCTGTCTCTTGTCGTGCTAAAGTAAACAAGACCCTCCCTGCTAAAGATGTCATCTGGATGTTTAAAGCTGGTCCAAGTGCACTCCTGCACACAGATACAGCCGTCTGAATTGTTTGCTGGGCACAAGCTCGATGGTACCTTGTTTCATCCAGAGGAAACAGGATTGTTTCTAACTAGAAATTAAAAGTTGTGATCGATTAGAACACATTTTTCCTCTTCAGTCATGTCCATCTTATATGAACTTTGGCCCAGAGATGGTTTTTATACTTTATTATTAAAAACTATAATAATTGTTGCTCAGATAGTCTCTCTCAGAGTAATTAACCCTTTCTGTTCTAAAAAACAACCTCTTTGTGATGCCTTTTTCATTCAGTCCATAACCAGTCAGATGCTGAAGCAAGTGCTTAATTTAACAGAACCTTTGATTTATTAGATAAAAGGCTTCTGCTTTAACCAGAGACACCTCTTCCAGAAATGAAACAGAGATATTTGAATAGAAAAAAGTCTTGAGTCAACACGATTTATCATTCTGTAACACTTACCTGCTCCGTCCAACTCAAAGTCATCCGGCAGCAGTTTGTCCTGCCGATTGCCGAGTGTAAACGACAGCAGTGCGAGGAGGAGGGCATCCAGGATGCTGATGATGGCCAGGATGTAGGCCCAGCGTACGGTACAGTTTCCCAGATTGTATTTATCTGTCCTCTGGCCGCACATCCTCTTCACCTCTGGAGCATCCCAGCCATCCGGGTAGATCATGCAGCCGATCACCATCAACACAGCTGCAATTTGAGGGACACAGAAATGCCAGAACCGTACAGTAAACGCCTCCTGTTTGCTTTCTCAGTTTAATAAATCATTATGAAAGAGGTTTTTGGGAACCCCCAGCACAGGATATAACACAATGTCCACCCATAAAGGGCAGCGAAAGCTTGAAGCTCTTAGGATGAGCTGATGCACTCTTATGAAAGTGCTTAAATGTTAAGTGCTCTTCTGGTAAATTTTCATCTGAGCTTCTTTCTTTTCAAACGTACTACGTACCATAATATGTAGCATGGACCCGGCAAGTTACACAGACTTCTATCATGGCGAAGTCTCGTGGTTCTGGCATGTTTCTTGTGCGGTTTTCAGATCAGTTAACACCACAGCAACACCTTATCGTGTTACATGTAACTAATCCACCATCAGAGGTGTCAGAGTTTGGGCTGAAACATGAGCTCCGATTGGCTTCTAGTTTGAACAACACAATGAGTACAACCACACAGGTTGCCTGAAACCAGAGAGGTGCGAAGGCGGCTAATGACAGAATGACTTTATCACTTGCTCCAGACTTGCACCACAGTCTTGGTATGTAGGTAGTGATGGAACTAAAGGATTTAGGAGGAAAAAAGTGGAGATAACCTGTCAACAATGTTAAACCCTGACTAAAGCACTGAATAGCAGCATCCTCTTCAAACTTCACACTCACACTTGGGAAGACTTTCGGTGCAGTTACTGTATCTATTGGACCAACAAAAAACATTTATCATGTGTACCTTAGCACATGTGCTTTCGGACAGGGATGTAACTTTGGCTTTAAGAGGTTCAATGTCCTGCAGGCTCATATGTTTCAATTCAGTTTGGAGTTGAATAGCCTTGCTTTAGGGCATAGAAGTGCATGCCTTGAGAAGAAGAGATAATGAATGAATACAAATGTAAATACATTCAGCCTTCAGAATAATACATGCTAGATTCTGGCTTCTTTATGCAAATTGAGGCATTTCACGGTGTAAGGTATTGTATTATATTATTTCAATCTAATTTTGTCTATATGCAGATATTTTAATAAAAAACTTTGGCAGCATATTTTAAACAGTGTTAGATTGGGTGTAAAACGTACATTTATTGGTGAGAAGTGGAGCAAAACAGAGAACAAAGGTGAAGAAACTTAAAAATGTGTCTGAAGCCTGCAGCGCTGTGACCAACCTGAAGCCAGCTGCATCCACGCGCAGATCTTATAAACGTTCCCTGCGTTGCAGAAGAAGAACAAACCGAAGCCGACCATGGTGCCCACCACCAGCAACATGGAGCACCCGACGAAGAACATGGCGGTTCTGAAGGCCGGGGATGGGATAGAGTTAAAGTCTAGGACGCTGCCTTTGCAGATGAGCTCCGAGGTGAGCGCGTTCCCGATGCAGTAGTGGAAGAGGCCGAAGTAGCCGGCCTGCGGGGTGTTGACGCTGTCCCCGATCCAGTAGGGCTGGATGAAGACCACCATGGTGATGATGGCAAAGCAGATGGTGAACACAGCCCACATGACTCCGATGGCGCGTGAGTTTCTCACGTAGTTGGTGTGATAGATCTTGGCGGCCTCCTGGGCTGGAAGCAGATCCATTTTAGCGGCAGAAACTTTCAGCAGGACTTTTACAGCTTCCGAAAAAAGTTGTTAAAAGCTCTCTCTCTTCTTTAAGTGTGCGAAATCTATTGTTCACTTCATTTTGACCTAGTGTCCCACGCGCACCTCTCTCTCTTGGCTTTTTTTGCACTGACTCCGGAGTCAGCACCCTGGACAGCGCATCATTCCTGGATGACGTTGCGTGATGTCAGAAACTGCCACCCAACGACTGCGTGTTGTGTAAATATACTCACCTGGACAGGTGAAAATGAACTAAATCACTTATTTACTGTAATGAGCTGTTGTGTTGGAACCCACAATGTCACGAAGTGGGATTGATGATGGTTTTGCACCAAAGCTAAAAAAAAAAAGACCAAAAAACCCAACAACAAACAAAGTTAATGTCGGAAAAAAAATCAGAATCAATTAAGTGGTCAGAAATGTGTGTGTCTGTATGTATATTTAGTAAATATTTGAACACTTTATGTGTCCTAAGTGTTTTTTCTCTCTCCATAAACTCACACATGGGAGCTCCCTCCAGAATTTACTGCTAATGCACAGGAACCTTAAAATAAAGATTTGATCATATAAAATTTAATATTGCTCCAACCGAGCCTTGTAATTGAAGCACTTCTTATCTGAAAATGGCTGACAGTGATGGGAGTTTAATAAAGAGTTCACTGGATTAATAAAAAAAAAACGGTAGCCACATGGACAGATTGCAAATTTTGACTGTTGCAGAGGGTATTTAGAGGTAATCTACATCACAGGGTACCGAACTGTAGAGAAACCTGATGGGGCTCAGACAAGGAACAGATGTTGCTAAACTAACAATAAACACATGGGCAGCTTCCAAGTCACACAATACATTTCTGCTTCCAAAGCCGACTCATCTGTAATGTTCGACGCCAAAAGAGACATCTTTTGAACATTGGTGTGGCTCCAGCTCTTTGTGGATGTTGTGCTCTCTGCTGCTTCCTGCTGTTGGAAATGCTGCCCTTTTACATCCACTGCCCTCTGTGGGCTGGTAATCCAGCAGCACAAAATGTTAATTTCTTTTGCAGCAGCTTCACTGTAATTTATTGTTGCTGGGGCCATATTCACTTTAGGACAGCAGCTTTGGCAGGAGGCTGACAGGAGCAGCCGGACAGAGCATGCCACCATCTGTGCACTTCACCCTCCAGTTTGAGTTGGTAACAAGGAGCTTTGGGGCTTCATGTAAAAAGCAACAGAATTCAGGCATCCCTGATGGCTCTCTGCAGCTCAGGAGCTGCTGCAGGGGAGGAAGGAGGGAAACACCAGCTCATCCTGAGAGGCAGAAGAAGGGATGAGAGGGTGAGGAGTCACTGCTGCTTTGGTGAAAAGGCCAATTAAATCCAGTCTGAACAGAAGAAATGTGTCAAGGCTGCTTTTGCATGTCTAAAGGACTAACTAACTAACTAACTAACTAACTAACTAACTAACTAACTAACTAACTAACTAACTAACTAACTAACTAACTAACTGACTGACTGACTGACTGACTAACTGACTAAATGAGAGAATGTGTTTATTTTTATTTCATTGACAGTCAAATACCTGTCAGACCTACATGTATTCGTTAAATCTGTATATCTTAATTTATGAAAAAAGACCAGTAAAATCCAGAAAGCTGAGAACAGTGAATTTACCTCTACACTCACAGCAACACAGATCAGAAGGTGAAAGCACATTCACATTTTTTGTTGATTATTTCTGATAAACAAGGACAGTGATTAGAAATGTTAATTGATGATGTTACATACACAGACACATATCATTAACCCGGTTTCTCTCTGAATTGTCCAGTTATTCCTGCAGACTTTTCAGTTGAGGAAGTTTTAGTCATACGGTAATTATACAACATTGCCCTTTAAGTCATGGCTGTAACAGTGAAGTAATAACAAGTAGTTAAATACAGTAAACACAGGAAAACAACTGTACACTCTGTTAACATAAATTAGTACAGTAAGGCTTGTGGGAATGCATCAGAGTTTTTCATTTGCTGGTGGCAGTAACTGGTGCGGCTCTGGGGCTTTGCCCAGTTCTAACTCCAGTCCAGTCCACTTCACTTCCCTTTCACCTCAATGAGGATTTTATGAGTGCAGCCAACTAGTGGGATGCCAAGAAACAACTCCAGCTGCAGTCTTCACGACGTCCATGCAGACGTGGAAAGGTTGTGCGGCACTGTGGGATGAAATGTGCTTCGTTTCATCTGGATCTAATAGTTGAGGTTAATGATGTGGCACAAGATCAGGTAGAAATAAAGTTCCAAAGATGCAATCAGATATTGTTGAAGTCTGGCCCATGCCAGGCATGGTTTCTACCAATAACGTATAATTGAAGACAAGAGAAGATGCAAGGGAAGAGAGATAATTCCACATGTTTAATACTGAGTGACACTGATGTGATTGAACTTTCTATAGTTAGATAACAATTACATTGTGTTTACAGTGCTTCAGATTGATCTGTTTCTGGTTTTGAAAAAAGTTTTTTGATTTGGATCCCACTTGGTCCTGATGAAAATCCCTTAAAGGTGCAGTGTGTAAAAAAGTCACATCAATAAAAGAATGTCTGATACGTGCTAGAGCACCTGTTGGGATAAGTCCTTAAAAGGCACAAAGAAGATTACATCACACTCAGTCATTACCAAAAAAGTATTAAGTTACCAGTTTTACTTGTTTCTACTGTCAATTTGGAGATGACTTTACTAGGTACTGCATTAGAAAAGAACCTCAGTACTTCCCCGTTTTTCATTTTAAGCGAACATACAAGCAGACCATTTAAACAGACCACAAGTTTACCAATAAGAAAACACGGTTTGATTGGCACAGAAAAATGCATTACTGTAGCCCAGTGAAGTAATTTTGTTACTGATATTTCAAGTGTAACGTTTTACTTTACAACGTTACCCAAAAAAGTAATATTGTGACTTTAAACCCACAATTTGGGAGCTGTAGTGCAGTCATTGCTGCACATGAGGCCACTGATGGCCTCCATTCACAATACTTGCCATTAGAAGTAATTTCCCAAACCATTTTTACCACCAAATATCAGTAAATCTTACACTCTGTATCTTTAAATTCAGCCAGTAAATTGGCTATTATCAATATCTATCCAAGCAGATAGTGTGATTACCAATATGCTAAATGGGATTTCTGAAGTGACAGACTTCTAGATAATTATCACTGCACTTCACATTTCCCCACATCTGAACTGTGAGATGTTTTTCACCTCATAGCAAGTATGTTAAATCCACAGCACTGCTGTTATGGTTCAATCTGCTCTCACAAAATAGCTTCAGCATATTATGACCTTCAGCTGAAACAGAGATCTTAAAGCACCAAGAAAGACTCAAAGTTACCCCTGAGTACTGAATACTGTGTGTGAGCCATGAGCTATAATCTGTAAAGGTTTGCCAGTGGACTGTAGTGCCTGGACATGATGTGTGGCTGACATGTGCTGACATCTGAACTGCAGCACTCATAAAAGGATGTCTCAGAATGTCCACAGGGCCCGGAAAAATGCTGCAGATTGCCGTTGCTGCAGGAATGAATGTATGTGACTGAATTCAGTCACAAGCCATTAAACCTCCCTGGTCCCTTGTAAATGGGCGAGCGCTACTTCCTTTACTTCATCATATTTCTCTCCATAATCCAATATGAGTGTGTGAGCTGTTATAAAATGGCCCGTGGCACTTCTAATAACCTTGCCAGCTTTATTACATTCATGGCCAACTTTCATCAAATGAGCAACATGCCTATTCTTTGATGTGATTAGAGTGTGCTGCTGAGAAAAGGACACAGAGTACATCATCACGTCTTCTAAAAATGCAACGGATATCATGTCGCTATTAGGTACTTTCAGAGTTTCACCCCGGCACAGTGTGTGCCCGTGTTCGTAAAATGCTCTGTTTTCACTGTTAAAATTAGCAACAAACAACCCAGATCTCCCCACTTTCAGGCAGCTCCAAATAGCTGCCAATTAAATTCGAAAGTTCATTCATTTGCATATCAGCAGTCATTTCAACTCAGGCACAGATTTCTTTGGAGATGCGCTTGATGAGGAGAATAATAAAACTTTGTTAGTCCCCCATTAGGTATTCGGTTTAACAAACCGAACCGATCAGTATGCTGGAGCGTTGCAACACAGGAGCAATCTGTTTCACACTGTATGTTTCTTCCATTTTTTTTTCAAACCTATAAGATTAAGAATGTCAAAATAGCCCCATAAACTCCTCTCTGTGTTGGATCACAAACCCTGACTATGCTTTGTTGTAACTTTGTCTATTTGCAACATCAATGCATGATGATAATGAGTCTTCAGTCCACTGCAGGTAATAGTTGCGGCTCAGCCAGAGACAAGAGATGAGGGTCCACACTTTTGCACTTCTCACAGCAGCAGCAGTTTGTGTTCATGAATCGCCCACCCCCCCACCTCGCCTCCCCGCTAATGTTGTCTCCTCTTCATTATGACACGGCAGCCTCGCAGATGCTTGTCCAGCCGACTCTGCAGCCAATTTTCTCTCATCCCATCTCGGTTAGAAGCAACATAGTTTGGCAGCAGAAGGCAGAAGCTGATCCAAACCTCAGTTAGATGCATCTTGTTATTTCAGACACAGAAAAAGAGCAAAGGAGACACTGCTGTCATCGGGATAACTGTGGCAGCTTCCATGGTTACAGCTCCTGTGTTTGACATCACAGTAATGAGAAACTGCTCTGGTGCAAGAAAAAAAAGGAGAAAAAATGAAAATGCAGAGAATACCTTAAAGTGATTTTCTCTGATGAAATGTCCTTTTATTATCCCAAATTGTCCAAGAGGTGGCAGCATACCATTTGACTGTTCTGAATGTCTGCATGCAAAGAGGGTATTAAGCATGTAGTCCTCCCATACTTAAGCTTAAACAAACAGCTCGATGAGGAACAGACTGTTCTCTGGTATTTTTACACAACAGAAATATCTAAAAGTCAATGTAGAACAAATCATCTGAGAGCGTTTTTTCTGAGGGAAATCCTGTATTATCTTTTGATGTTGACACAGATCCCAAGTGTATTTTCCAAGTTGTTTGTGGTATGATGGTCTTTGAAGAGCTCTGGCGCTATAGTATAGTAATGTATAACTCTCAATCTTCAGTCATTTTAATTTCCAAAAACCGACTTTAAAAGTGATTCCCTTGTTGCCTCTCGCTTTGTCTGACTCTCATTGAGATCTGGGAATAATGCATCTATTCCCTGAACCTCATGCAGATGCTCCTCTTTGTTTCTGTGACTGAAGCCCGGTCGGTGAGCAGGATGGGAAGTGTGAGATGGGATCATCACTCAGCCCTCCTGACAACCTGAATCCCTGTGAAAACACCACTGCCACCGACTGCCTCTCCCAGAATGGCTCTTATTGGTGCAACAATACCTCTGAGTGCTCCGTCTTTCTCTCTCTCTCACACACACACACACATACGCACACACACACGCGCACACAAGCACTGACACACACACACACGCTGCATAAGATATCAGGTAGAGGTGCAGTTATGCAAGGACATGCGCGACAAGGAAGCATTTTTATCTCAGGGAAAGAACTCGCTGCTTTCTTTCTTCTCCTCTCTCCTCTGGCTGACCTGATGGGGTGTAAAGACCCAGTCCTCTGAACTTTGTGTGTGTGCTTGTTGTCACTTGTTTTATCAGATGCCTTTAGATGATTAATGAAAACACACAATGTGCTGTTCCCTTTTGAAATGTCACCATCAATATGTTTGTCAATACCATGGATAGAAGACAGAGAATCTGCCACACAGAAAGGAATTGCTATCTTCTTCTGAAACTACTCATTAAGTTTGTAGTATTGTTTTGTGTGTGTGTCACAATAAATCAGTCTCTTTCAGCTGTACGGCTGAGTGTTTGATTTAGATTTGAATGCACGCGTGATGCTCCAGTTATATAACCTCATGGCAGAAGTAAGAGGGTGGAGCCGGCAGTTCAACACTAAAATTTGGTGAGGCGGAGCCTTAGGAGCTGTGGGAATAGTCTTTTATTTAATTGGACTGTGAAGCATTTTTTTTACCTCAGAATCAGCTCTTTGCGTGTTTACCCCACAAATCATACAGGTGCATCAATCTACATGTGGTCTGTTTCTTCTTCTAGCTTTCTCCGTTCGGCAAAATGTACAACTCTTTTTGTGAGAGCAGGTTTGAGCTTTTCATATTTTCCAACAATGCAAATACTGTTTAGCTAATTGCTGTTTCTTCTAAAATCCAGATTATTCTATTGGGTTTTGTTTGTGCTCAAGATAAGGTGGATGTTTCCACACTCCCAAATTGACTGACCAGTTCTTTGCACTCAACCTTTTGCCCGTCACTGATACACTCCGCCACTGCAGAGTGAGACAGAATCCATCTGTATTTGAAGTCTGCGTGTGAATGCAGCATAGACGTTCCTTTCAGTGCTCGTGTGCTGCAGACACCTTTTCAGGCACACGGTTTTTCAGTCTAGCAAATAGTTTGTGAGGTAATAAATCCAGGTGGTTGTGCAGGCATCCGCTTTATATTTTAGGGAGCTTTTCAAATAACCGTGTAGACTGAATGGTGTTAAAGACACTTGAGAAACCAAAGAACATGATCCTTCCAGCGCTGCCTGATTTGTGCTGGGGAGAGTGGGCTTACTGAAGCAGGTGATAGCATCGATTGGCCCAAATGGGTCCTGAAAGATGTTCATTTACAGAGGTGCGCCAATAACAGTTTCTCAAGAACTTTCATGATGTGGGTTGTTGAGGCAACTGGCCTGTGCTCACAGAGAGCAGATGGATGATGTGCAAGCAAGCAGAGACCTATAATGGTTTTTCTTGGCTGGCTTACATAAACTATGGTACATGTTTATTTGAAATGTAAACACAGGACAGTTTGTGACATACAGATGCCCAGGAACTAAATTCTAATTTAAAGACATCCTGCTTTTTCAAAATGTAGAAAAAAGCTATGATGCTCATTTTTGCACAGGCGGGAATCAGCATTTCTTCGTTTGTGCGTGTAATACAGCAAATATTGGTGCTTTCTTTTGTTCTCTGTATAATTCAGTGTCTGTGACATTTCTGCTGGTAACAGAATACTATAGGGCTCACTAATATCCAATAAACAAACGTATTAGTCATACATACAGCATTACTTTGGGGACAGATATCAGCAAAAAATAAGTCAGAGAAGCTGTCCGGTCAAGGCATGATCTGTATGTCTGTCTTTTATGAGGTATTGACAGCATGGGTGGTAAAGGACATGTTGATATATGCTTTGGTTCAGAAGAGAAAACCCAATCAACCTGTATAAGACCGCACACAACCTAAGTCTAGTGTATTATGTGTGTTATATGTGTTTCCCATCAAAATAAAAATCACAAATGGTCTATTTTTATTATGTAGATATACAGAAACACTGCTTCACATTTGTTCTTTTCATATTAAACTAAGCAAACCAACTGTTAACAGCAGGTCCAAAGAATGGCTGAGAATCCTTGCTGACAAGTAATCCTTATGGTTTGTCTTTTAGTTGTTTTAAAGATCTCTTTCCATTGGGGGAACATTCGGGACCATAGGTGAACTATGTCACATCCGGGTATTTTGGAGGTTTTGCTTAATTAAAACACTATTAGATTCTCAGTTTTTCTCCAAAGTTCTAAATGTCCGTTGTTTGCTGCTCCTCCACAATGACCTGTTACATAAGAGCATTCGTTCAGCGTTTACTGCCACAAGCTTATGTTTCTTTTTCTATTGAAGATGAATGGAGAAAACTAAGAAGAAGTTGCACACTTCACTATGGATGGTAATCTGATGTGGGGTTTGTCTTCACTGGAGAGCTGTTCATGATCACATACCCACCAGGATGTTGCACATATTTGCACCTGCCCGCGAAGAAATGGGGATCATTTTGCCATTAGAGCTTTGCTCACAACCATTAGCTGCCAGTTAGGACCGACTTTTCAAGAGTGGTGAATGTAGACGCTAAAACAGCCCCTTTATTAAATCCCATTGTGTATTCAAAGCTGATTTATTTGCATCTATTCCTCTCAGAGGTTTGCTCGCCCACATTATTCATTCAAGGTAAGCGTTGTAGATGGAGTGAGCGCGTTTTGCCTGACAGACGCAATCCTCAGTGCGAACCATTAGTAAATCAGCTGCAACACGTTTTTGCTTGTGCTGTCAAGTTTGCACACATTTCAACACACGTTTCTACAGCTATAACTTTAGCTATGAGTTAACTGTGTCTTGTAGTAATTTACCGTGTCTTTAGTAATTTTGCGGGACAGAGACAACCCACTTGAGAATGAAATGAACAGAAATGTGATTTGTTTCCTTTTTTAGTGAAATCACACCACATTGCCACAAACAAAAACTGGTTGGCACTAAAATGTGGTGTGAAACTCTGCTTAAGAGCATCTGTGCTTTGCTCTGTCTTCTTCGCACGTTTTCAGGGAGGTTGTTCAGGCGAAAGCCATCAAACAAACATAATTTGCATCAAAAGCTGATGAAACAGTAAGTAGCGATGATGCCAGCTCACGTAAACCGGCACAGCTGGAAGAAGCTTCAAAGATGTTGCAGCACAGATATTATTCATTCTCACTTTTCTGAACATTTGGTGCTGTGATGTTTTCTTTCTACATCTCGTCTCTAATGGAGGTTTCGTCACCTTGATTTACAGTAATTATTTATCACAGCTCTGATAATGCAGACGGGGAACACAGAAAAACTACACCTCTGGCAATTTAGTAACTGCGTGCTACATGATGAGAGCAGTGCTCTCATCAGGTAGTGGCTTTGGCTCGATATTGGACATGAGGTTAGAGCTAAGAAATTGAGTGGGCACACTCTTACTCAGGCATGTAGATCTGACGGTGTTAATGAAGGAAATGTTCAGTTGCTGACTTCATATGCTCTGTTCTAAGGGTTCACAGCAAGCCATTTGAGTGGGGACCAGTGGATACAGCAAAACCGAGCAGGAGTTCCCCAACAGAAATCTTTTAGTGTCCAAAAAAAAGGGTGCTGCCCTCATTCAGCTCCCGGCTCTGTCTGATTAGGAGGCTTAACCAGCTGCACCTGTCACTGCAGTGCAGGCCTCTGGGAATGCTTCTGGATTGGTATGTACTGGCCCTCTACCACATGACCTCTGATGAGGTCACACTATGAGCAATGTGACACTGTAGAAAAGTATTGTTACTAAGTAATGAGTCCTTTCACCTCATCTGCTCTTGACTGGCTCGATTGTGGAGTCTGATGCTGAAAAGCAAGCTGTCATTTCTATG
>JBBDHI010000014.1:13827643-13837985 GCA_037177115.1 Craterocephalus stercusmuscarum
GAGTCCTTTCACCTCATCTGCTCTTGACTGGCTCGATTGTGGAGTCTGATGCTGAAAAGCAAGCTGTCATTTCTATGGAAATGTAAAGCGACACCCGTCGGTGTTAAGGAATCGCTCGAAGGGGTTAAAGACTGCTGGTGCTAACGACACCCCAGCAGGCCTGCACTGCCGCCCGCCGTTGCCACTGATGAGGATTTTTTTTCTCGGCCGGCGATGACGTCCTCGGGCTTCTGTGAGCATGTGCTCGGCTATCAACTCCTACAATCACGCTGGTCGTGTAATGAGGAAATCCATGATGGCAAGTTGTGCTCTGGGCTCATTTTGGTTGTGCTGGCTCCACCAGAGAGGGGCTGGTGAGGGGTGTGTCAGCTGGCAAGCAGGATTTCCTCATTATCTGGACGTGAGCGCCACAAGGGTGGACTAACACAGAGGGGGTAGTCACATGAATCATGCTGTCACACAGGTCCACTCTTGAAACAAGAGTTCAAGCCATCACATGCTCATACACTGCATGATACAATAAGCAGTTGTTGAGGTATTCAGGCCCAGTCCACAGGACTAACACTCTGTTTTTCTTCTTTGCTGGCAGATTTCTTTTGATATTATTCAGGGACGTGCGCTGTAATGTAGTTGTACGACTCATCAGCGCTCTGCTGCACCTGCGTTAGCTCTCTGTGTGGGAGGAATCCTGCTATTTCTCCTCAGTGAACCATTGGTGGTGCACAGTGGCTGCTGTGAGCCTCATCACGCCGCTGTTCACATATTACCGTCTCCGCATTTGTGCACAGGGGATAAATCCAATGATTTGCATGGATATAGCTTTGAGAAAACACTGTGATGAAATCCCTCCCACCCAAAATGGAAATCAGGCTACGAGAGAGAAGTATGTGTGTCTCCTGGCACTGCAGGGGCAGAAGGTTACGGTGCAGTGTTTAAGAACAGTCCTACTGCTTGTTCAGCCAGTAGATGAGGTTAAAATATAGTATTTTGTCTCTAAAGTATGCACACAAGTCTCAGTTATGCAGTTAATTCCACTGAGAATGAAAGGAGAATTTTTATTGGAGATCTAAATCATCCTGATTTCATTAAAGATGAGTAGCAGAGTTTCTGTCAACGCAAACTAAACTGCTTCACTTAGCTTTCTGAGGTATACTGTTTAGCAGGTGTGTGCTACTCCTGCCGCATAGGGACGGTGAAATGGAAAATGTAGATGACGCTATGCACTGGAATTCAGCAGCTGAACAGATGATACATTTCTCTCAGGCTCCCTGCCTCGATTAATTTTCTTTTATCGATTGACACCGGACAGCGTGTCGTTTACGGTTCATGCAAGCAGGTGTCGATAACGAAGGAATTTCTTGCCATTCTGCCTCAAAAAATAAATAACATCTCGGTGGAAGCTGACAAATAGCGGCAAGAGTGTGTTTTTTTTTCTACCTCTGTCTTTGTGGAAAACTGTGAGAGACAGAAAATATTTCTGCTCACTATTTATAAGCCAAGTTGGAGGACTTGTTTAGTTTAGATTTAGCCGAGTGATTCGGAGGGGGTCTTTCCACACGGACAGTATCACAGACATGTTTGTGGTACTGCATGTCCATGTCTGTGAGGATCAATCAGCTTCGTAGAAGGGAAACATTTTGGCAGGTCATCGTTTTGTCATCAGGCTACTTGAGGTTTTGGGGTTAAGATTAAAAATAGTTTAAGTCAAACCAGAAATAAGTGATTTTAATTTAATATGTCAGGAAATCCAGTGGTATAAATCCAGGCCAGGGTATATAGATTTTTTAAAGCTGGGTATTTGGAAACAAAGTGGAAGTCCAACATTAAGTCTTTGCTGTGTTCGGAGTTAATCAACTTTTAATAAATATCTGTCTATAATAGTAATAGCTCAACTATCAGTTATTGTTAACTTTGTCAGTCTATCATTTGATTCTAGCAGATTTCCAGAAAAATGGCTGCCTATATCGCAGACTGAATCAACAGGCTGAAAAACTGAATGAGAGAAAAGATAAGATAAAATGACCTTTATTTGTCCCCAGCAGAAATTCCAGTGCACCAGCAGCAAGACAAAAAATATCAGAAGAGAAAGTCACACAACAAAATAAATAAAACATAAATAACAAACTAAATGTTGAGAAATATAAAGTAATATCTAAAATAGATAAAAAATGAAAAAAATGGACGAAGTGTTTACTATTTTTATAGTCACAATATTTTAAATAATTTACATTGTGTATTGTGTGCAATTGCAAAAAACAGGGAGCAGAGCTTGTTTATTTAGTCTCAACGCTGCAGGAAGGAAGGATCTGCGATAGCGCTCCTTCTCACATTTGAGGAGTCTGTCACTGACGGGCTCTGCAGTGCAGTGCAAAGTGTTCTGGAGGGGGTGGGAGCTGATCCTTCAACATGGAGGAACACTTGTGCATCAGCCTCCTTTCTTCCAAACATCTACTGGGTCTAGGGGCGTCCTACAACAGACCTCAGTCTCCTCGGCAAGTTAAGTCTGCTCTGAGCTTTTTTGTAAAGTGCAGCAGTGCTGAGGGACCAGTCCGGTTTATTATTCAGGTGAACACCCAGGTTCTTATAAGATGTCGCCATCTATATGTCCATGGATGTTCACTGGTATAGAGGGGGAGTTAGAAATCCATCACCAGTTCTTTGATGTTTCACTGAACAACAGCGTCCTCATTTGCACTGAAGTACACAAATGTGAATTCTCTCCTGAGAACACAACATGATGCCGTCAACTTTGGGCTGGTTTTGTCTGGCTTTCTGACATTTTAACTTTCTGGAGCCTTTGAAGATAGTAAGAATTGTTCATGAAAGCCCTGTCTGTCTCTGTCAAATGCCAGGTTGAAAGAACGGCACTCTTTTTATTTTCAGGGAAATTTGGTGACTCTTTGTTTGAGTGTTTTGACTTTTATAGATAATTATATTTGTAACAATTGTCTCAGTCCTTAACAGAGCTGCCAAACCACAGAGGTACCTCAGCCAAGTGACCTATCAAACCTGACTGCAGGTGTTTGCCTCCCATTATCTGCAATTTACACCACTACTCCACCAATTTTATTTGTCAAAATCGTTTTCCTGGAGTAATTTACTGCCTGTATAAAAAGTTTATTACAATTGGCTTTGTAGATGTGAAAAGTGCTCTATCAACTCTTGGAAGAGGTCTCAAGATCAAACTGATAAATCAGGATTGGCTTGAAGATGATTTTGTACTTAAGTGTTTTTTTCCAAATAAGATGGTCAAACAAGATGCACAGTTGTAGGTTTCATTTCACCCTGACACATAGCGAAAATGAAAATCAGCCTCACTCAGTCTTTTTCTGAGAGGCCTCATACCTGTCAGAAAAAGATGTTTAAGACAGCTGGAGGGCAGTGATGCAGTTTGTTTTCATGACTTTTTGATAACTTTTAATAATTTAATGACAAACTAAAGGTTGAAATTTTTATGGAATCTGCTGCATCTGTTGGATATCACAAATACAGGATGCAAATCTGGTCAGACACGCACTTCTTTTAGTTATCCTGGCTTGATTAAGTCTTTAGCATTTCTCATATGGACAGAAAGAGAAGGTTGAAATCGCAACAGACATTGTCTCGATCCCAATGTTTTGTCTCTGAAGCACCACTTTTACCGAATAGGCATCCTCCATGTGTTTATCAAACATAATGCCACAAGATGAGATTAACAAAATCTCATCACAGTCCTTTGTTAACATGTGACCACGTCTGAGAGGCAATAAATGTGCATAGGATCAACTAGAGCAGCACACAGAAACAAAACCATGTGACAGATGAAACAAATGGAGCCGATGAGCTGCTGCCGGATGATAGCAACTAATTAGAGAGTTTTCTCTTCCGCTCAAGGGGCTGTCTTATTATTAAGAGAGCCAGATGAATATGTATATAAGAGTGTAGGGATGGCTGGATCTGGGTCAGGCTGCTGGTGGATGACGAGTTGCTTATAAGGTGAAACGAGAAGACGCACAATAACGGTGCACCATCCTCAAGAGGCACTCAGATGTGAGGGACCTTAACTTTCCCAGATTATGTCCATAACAAGTTTGGCATTCACAGGGAGGCGGCTCATCCAGCTGAGGAGTCCTAAATGACGTCTCGGGGGATTGTTTCTGTCTGTTACAGCTTGGCATTTAAATACAGCAACTGGGTTCATTGATTGGACTCTGCAAACAGAATGTGAAGCAGACATTTCACCATGATGGTGAAGTCATGTCAGAGCCCAATGATAGACGTGGAGTTGAAGGAATATCCTTCAGATTCCTGGTGAGAAATTATTGAAAAGTAGGCAGAAAGAAAAATTTGTGGATTTAAAATTTTCAAGTCAGATTTCCCTGCATTTCTTCAGCATTTTCTGAGGTAAATTTGATGTTTGTTACAGTTAGAAACTGGTGTTTCAGCCCAAAATATCTTTTCTATAAATGACCATTTAAAAAAAAAAGCTTATTAGAGAAATAGATATGCAAATTAAAAAAACTGAAGTATAACTGTAATGAACAAGAGAATGGGGGAATAATGTAACAATAATTAGGTGAAAAATAAAACTTTTTCATGCTACAAGACACCTGATTAAAATGAAATAGTTTTCAATGATCCATTCAACTCTGCAGAAATGCTGCTGGGTTCTCCTGACAGAAACACACTAACAATGCCAAAGATGACACACTGTCCAGACTGGCAAGTGAAAGGTGTTCCAGGCAGTTTCTGACATGGTGTGAGGGCCGCTAGAAACCATAGCATGTTTGCAGGAAGTCCATTGGAATTTTGGAGAGACATTTGCTGCCATCAAGGTGGATGGTTTTCATAGTTATTTCAGCAGGGCAGTATCAGATATTACTGTCACAGGTAACATTTTCATAGACACTGTATGTGCGCTTGACTGGCCTTTCAAGTGACAAGTTATTTATTTGTCATACCCATATTATCCAAGATGGCAGAGAAATGCAGTCATACATGCTTCCGGGGCTGCGCACATACATTTAACAGCAAAAACACACAAACATAATGAATAATGTAAGTTTAAATATATAGAATATATGGTTTGTGCTGTTAAAGTGACAACAACTAAATGACAAACGGCTTGCATGTAGTCCAGACTTGGTTTCAGTTTTGGAAAACACATGGGGCGTAAGATCATAATAGAACAAAACAGCAACAATTTACATACTCATTTCCCAAATGACTAAAAAGTGCCATTGAAAGTAATTATTCCTGATGTGACACATTGATAAAACTGTCTCTATTCCTTTTTCATAACACTGGTCTAAAATTTGAAATTGGCTTAAGATTTCTAAATAAAAGTAATTTGGTTTATGAGACTGGAAAACATTGCTTTGGACTGGTTTCTTTTAAACTGTTAAAGTAATGGGAGAAAATAGCTGTCTGCCTTGCAGCTGGGTCTTCCTCTCCTCCTGTCACAGATGTCTAACCAACAGATCTGTCAGAGGATATGAGAAATCCCCCTTCCATTATTTTCTTTCATTAAAATGTGCGAGCATTTCTCTCTATCACTAGCAATCACACAGGGGAATATTGAAACGTTATGGGATTCCTGTATGCGTGACAGCTCTCAATAAATTCAATGATTTGTTTCTCATCTTTTTTCATTTCGAGGGAAAATGGCTTGAATGAATTAGCTCATCTTCAATGTGCAACATTTTAAAACAAAGCCACAGAAAAGCGAATATGTGGGCAGCTGGAACTCCACTTCTCAACATATCACAGGGGGAAATCTGAGATTCGCTCAAAGGGAGGATTTTGTCTCTGATTCCTGTAGCTGCCTGCAGTTACACCACACAGAGCAGGTCACAGGCTGAAATACATCTACTGAGCTATATAATAAGGAATGTCTCCACTTTATGGGACTGTGAATCTCTGTCCAAACATAATGAACTCCCTGACAGGGAAGTAAAACAAAACTGTTTCCTGTCACTGCAAGTGAAAAAAGCGTTAGGGTTGTAGTGATGGTTAGGGAGCGGCTGCTGACATTCCATTTATTGGTGTTCAATCAATGCAGCAGTGGAGTCTCTGCTACAGTGATGCATACACACACACACACACACACATAGAGAAGGCATGTCCTACGATCCTATCTGCACTGGCCACATCTTGTATTTTCTGTGACACATAGAAGATGAATGAACCAAAATCCGACACTCTCCCTCCCTGCAGGGTTTGTGACACCACCTCACATCAGCGCTGCTCAGCTGGACAATGCAGCAGAGCAGCAACAAACTAAAGACCATTTCTTTATGTGAGATCAGTGGTTCATTGGTTCTGTTATGTATGGCTAGAATTCCACAGATCAGTATACCACAAGTTTGTAGCGCACAATTTCCTTCTCTCTAGAGAAACCTCAGCATTGGCAAAGTGATGGGATTTTCTAAAATGATGAATGACCAATGTGTCGGAGTGATGTGGATTCCTGTGATGGAAAAATGAAAGAAAGGCTTTTCTTTTTGTTGAGAACAGTAACTGGCCTCATATGAGAAAGTATAATGTATGGGAGTGATATCCATCTTTTGTCAAATACATGGTGATGTACAGTATTTCTTTTGCATATTAAATGTTTCTTTCTCTACAGTCCAAAAACCTCAACTGAGAAGATAATTTGCTGAACTTCTGAGAGAGAAATCCTGAGCAGCTTTTGTCTAAAATATAGGATCCCAGCTGCTCAGCAACCCTGGATTTTTTCTGTGTCACCTTTTGATTTCATGATGTGCCAAATGTTTTTAGATGATGACATTCCAGCACCTGGGTTTTCTACTATGAATATACATTGCTGGAATAGAAGACGCGTGTAGTTTCGCTAAGATGTAGAACAATATCACCTCGAAGAGAACATGTTGCTTTAAAACCTGTGTACCCTTAGGATCAATAGTGCCTTTCCAGATGTGCAAGTTGCTAGTTTCATAGGCATCAATTTACCATCAAAGATGCAGGGTTTATAACTGAGAGCTGATAACAACCTCTTATTTTGTCTGGAAGACATGGCATTCATTTTTTCCAAAAACAATGTCAATTTTTTTTTACCTCTTTTTAATGTATCACTGCCTCAATGCATCTAATATGTATTTAATGATAATGCATCTTTAAAAAAAAACTCAGACACTATACAACAAACTAAACAACAGTGGGTAAAATAAGATTGAAAAGAAGATTGTAGTTGTTAGAGTGAGTACTTGATCTTGAACAGGCGTGTCTTGAGTCAATATTTCAGATGTGAGGTGGTAGAGAGTTCCAGAGTTTGGGAACAGAGCGGCTGAAAGATCCGCTCCCCATAGTGCCGAGGCAGGTAGAGGGAAAAGTGAGGTGGATGGAGGAGGACGGTCTGAGCGTACACGAGAAGCGATCTGTAGAGGGTCAGACAGATATGGTGGAGTGAGGTTCTGAACAGCCTTAAAGGTGAACAGGAGGAGTGGTGCTGCTTCAGGATTGGGGGTTACAGTATGTGAAAAAAAGAAAGGGTTCTTGTTAAGATGGGGTGGGAGAATTGTGGACCAGTTGCAAGTTATGGAGGGACTTCTGGGGGAGGCCAAGGAGGAGGGAGTTGCAGAAGTAGAACCTGGAGGTAACAAGATTGTGGACAAGGATGGAGGTAGTGTGGACAGTTGTTTCATGTTGCAGAGGTAAAATTAAACAGACTGGGTGATGTTATTGAAAAGGGAATGAAATGACAATATCCTATTGAGGATGAAACCCAGACTCTTAACCTGAGGGGAAATGGAGACTGAAGACCTGTCAATGGTAAGGGAGATGTTTTGATTTTGGATAATGTTGATTTGGTACTGTACCAATTAAGGAGAGCTGTGTTTTTCACAGTTTGATTTCAGGAAGTTTGATGTGAACCAGGATTTAATGTTGGACAAGCAAGAGGGAGGGTGGAGGAGGTGGAGGGGGTTAAAGCTGGGTGTCATCTGCGAAGCAGTGGATATTTAATTCTGGAAATTATTGCCAAGGGGGTAAATAAGTGGGAAGTGAGAAGGGGCTCCAGGACATAGCCCTGGGGCATTACTTAAAACTGATGGGTTTGCTTGACCTGAAAAATTAAAGCTGTATGACCTGAGAGTGGCCTGTACAATAAGATAAAACCTGTGAAGGGTGGTGTGGGTGATACAGATGGGTGAGAGTCTACTGAGGATAATTAAACTACATTTATACTTCATTTTACTTTGTGCAGCAATACGTAAAATATTTCCTGTAATTGTTTATTTGCTCAGTGCATCAACTTGTGGACATTTCAGCCAATTCCTCCGTACAGAACGGCTGTTGGTAGATTTCCACACATCCTTCCATAAAGTTTTTATTTAAGGTGAGAGCTGATGGTAAAATATCAACTTAAATATTTAGGGTATTTTTTAAACATCATGTAAAAATGAAAAAAAGAAAAGGAGATGTTCAAACAGCTGAAAATCAGCTATAAATTATATTTTTTAATAATGTACATCTTATCCAGTGTATCATTTAAACATATGTAAAAACAACTCCCCTGTCTGTATTTCCCTTGTGATTAGCCTCTGCTGTTGGTGTGAACTAAAATTAATCCCCACAGCAGTCAGTGGTTTTTGGAACACAAACATCTTTGCTACAAGTACCATGCTTGTTTCAACAGAAATGTTGAATACTGTAGCAAAACCCAAAACCAAGACAAGCACAAATCCCCTTTTAACTTCAAACAGTTAGGGATTGTACTTCTAGTTTTTCTTCCATGGTTCATTTAGAAGACGCTGCTTCACAGATGTTCACTTCAAAGCAGATCCATGGATTGTTTCCAGGCTGCAACAAACATTAAAACACTGAAGTACTTGGTCTTTATTGTAATGCCTCTCCATATAAACAGGAAATGCCAACTGTGCAGATGCACATATGTTTTCTGTGTCTATGACATTTTGTGGTGGAATGCATTCCCCAGTCTTTGTTGAATTAATGCAGATATATCACTTTAGAGAAATCAATATCAAATATATATCATGCCTGGAAAACTGCTTATGGCTACATTTACCTCTATTATAATTTATCAAATGACTTTGTGTCATGTGAAACTTGGTTGGTACCACACAACTGATGATTAATCTGGAGAGGAATACAATCCTATATTATATCTATATGGAGCTTCGGGGTCTCTGCTCACTGTTTGCACGTTTTGAGCTTCACTGTACCATTTGCCAAGTTTAATCTTAAGTATAATTTAATCTTAAAAAAATCTCAGCTTCACCATTGTATCCAGCGACATCTTTAATGAGCACTGTCAACAAAAAGAGATTTGCTAAATTAAGGCTTTTCATTGAACTGATATTTGTGCTTCTTATTGTGCTTTTGTTCATCTTCCTGCTGCAGCTGATAACAGAAAACATTCAGCCTTTTCTTAAAACACCAAGCTAAAAAGTGCACTGTTTTTCTGTTTTTAATCCATTATTTATGGTACGTGCTGACTATTGTTACTGGCTTTCGGTAGTAATTTAATTAGTTTTAAACCTCATTTGATCATTACGTTTTGACTCCTTAATTAAAAATGTAATTTAAAAAACTTTACTCAAGTGTGACAACATAGTTTTGCACAGCTGTAAAAGATACAAAAACACATGACACTGGTTCAGTTAACTTATCTGTGAAGCAACAATCTTCCAGTTTGCACAAAAATAGATCGAAAATTGTCAAAATATTTCTGTTCATTTGTTTAGAGCCTTTTTTACTTACTAGATGTTCAAAAAAAAAGTTTTTACATCTTTTGGCTTCAGAAATAAGGATTATGTTATGCTAACCTCCAAAGCTACTTTTGTTTTGTTCCTTTTACTTTTGTGTTTATGCCTACCAAAGTAACCTAATTGCTATTAGATTGCCAAATTGCTATTACATATGATTTACCTATACCAGCTGATAAAGATGTTTGTTTGTTACCATAAGGAGCAGATGTTGACATGTTTGCCTTTGTGTATTTTGATACACCAGTAGACCTAAATCTCCTTTTGTTTTGAAGTTTAAGAACTATTGTCTGCCCCAGCAAAGTGAAAGTTATCAGTAATATGAGTGATAAACTGTCCAATACTGTATAGGACGTATCACTTTGTAGCTATCTGTAGTGGTGCAAAGTTTTCCAATGAAATGAAAAAATATAAATGTCATATAATATGAATATATACATCTCTATTTTATCATACCAATTTAACATATTGCCTTATTCCTTCAGACGTTTAGCCCTACATGGAGCCCCCTGTTACTGATGCAGAGGGCTTGCTGCTGATGCAGAGCAGGTGTGGGTGGTAATACTGCTTACTTTCACGCACACACACACACACACACACACACACACACACACACA
>JBBDHI010000014.1:13920786-13936590 GCA_037177115.1 Craterocephalus stercusmuscarum
CTCTCTCTCTCTCTCTCTCTCTCTCTCTCTCTCTCTCTCTCTCTCTCTCTCTCTCTCTCTCTCTCTCTCTCTATCTCACACACATAAGCACACACACACATCCTTCTCCCTGGGCCCCTTTCCTCCCCCCATCCTTCCCATCCTCCACCTCCTCTCTCTCATCAAGGGTCATTTGCTCAGTTTCCTGCCTGCCTGTTCCAGCCTTTTTTCCCTGCTTCACTTATTGGCTGGTTTCTGCTTCCCTGTGATTGGCCAGTGCTTTGAGCACCACCTCTTTTTGACAATCATGAAAGCCCTTCCCTCTTTTTTGTTTTTGCACCTCCCTTTTCTATTGAGACAGCCTTCCTCTCCGAGGCTCCTCCTCCTCTACAAACTGAAATGAAGTGTGTTAGAGCACCATCTGCTGACCTCAGCCTCTCATGTTGCGTAACATACTGCATATAGAAACTCTATTATTTGCTCATTTCTGTAAAAAATGAATAAACAATTAAATACATTGATAAATAGATAAATAACAGATTGTTTCTTTAATGTATTTGGGGGGGGTGTGGGGGGGGGGGGGAGTTGTTCACTGAGCTTACAAAACTATTTAAAAGGAAAAAACACATTTCATGCTATCTGCACTCGATTGTCCCACCTTTTAGCACCATCTAGTGGTTTTGTTTATAAACCGTAGTAAAAATCCAGGCCAGAACACAAATTCATATTTAAGAGAAATACCAATAATACTAATTCCCTATTGATCATATTAAATGATCTGTCAGTATTTAGAAGAGAAGCAGTCACAATCTAGTTTTGTTTCAATGTAAGATAATCAAGTTCACAGAGGATAACGAATGGAACAGAATGACAGCAACATTACAGGCCAAAGATCATCGCAGTTTAACAGTAAAAATATAAAGTCTTATCGCCTCTGCCTTCTTACATAACATATATTCTAAGATAAACATGCTGTACTTATGTGACTAGGCTGACATATTGGGGGGAGCAATCAGCATATTTCCAGAGAGCCAGAGGAAGGATATTCTGAGGAGAGACTTGAGATTCACAAGAATCCCCCTCTTAAACTTTGATCATTTACAACATAAGGTCTCACAGTTGGTGTAAAATTCCTGCTGTGAAATTGTTTAAAATTCTCAATAATTGTGTGCTATTTTCAGCCACAGAACTTGGGATGGAGAAGCAACAAACTGTGCCCAAACTGTCCCATAGTGTCTGTAATTTGCTGTACTACTTTTAGTTTTGGAGACATCCATGGGCTCTTTGTGCTGCTCTGAGTCAGATGTGGATGCCGGTGATAAAACACCCGACGGCAGGACCAGCTGCTGCACACTCGCTTGCATGGTGGTGATGAAACTGTTCAAAGCTGGCCTTAATTTCGATCATTTTCCGTATGTTTCTTATTCTCATCAAAGCTCTATAATAAATAAAAAGATGTACTGATATTGTATCACGTACAGTATTTATTTTCTATGCTAATAAAGTCTCCGCTGTTCTAAAAATCATCACAGTGAACTGAAAGGAGAAACACAACTGATGCATTTCTTTATTAGATCAGATTTAATTCAGCCTAATTTTATTCCTCGCCATTCTTGTTTTTAGTCAATTAATTTGTTATATGTTACTTGGCCTAACTGATGTCGGCTGATTTTGTGATTCAATCCATCACGCATTTAAAGGATTTCGTTCCAGTTTTCTGATAATGTTTTTTTATTCCACTTTTTATACACAGCGAAACTGTAAATGAGGCTTTCATTCCTCGTTTCACTCTGTTTAAACAAATGAAAACATTTGTTCTGGGATGAACCCACACGCCATATAACAATACCATTAGAGCTCGCTACTGAGAGCCAAAGCTGAAACTGCTTTTTGAGTTATGCTTGCTTTAAAACTCCATCTGTGTAATCAAGTCTCTTCTGACTCTTTCTCATGTCCATGTCTTCAGTGGTTTGTGGAAGAGGTGGAATGTTTTGAAATCTCTAAAAGAAAAAACATATTGTTGCTTTTGGACTTTTCGCAGGACCTACTGATACTGACGAATTGCAGATTATTGCCTTATGTCTTATCCTGTTTTCGTGCAATTTTACTGCCTCTTATAAGAAGGAAACAAACCAGAAAATTTATTGTCGCTTCCTGAGACGATCACAGTCGGGGACCGCGCCGCAAGATTCTGCTTAAGGCCCAAGAAGTACTCAGACCTCTGCTGAAGGTTAAATACTTCAACATAAAACTTTTTTTTTGTCTTTCCATGGAAAGAAATAAACATCCCAGATCCCTTTTGTTTCCGTGTCTATTTTCTGGATTGTTTACATATTTACATTTTTATTGGCTCTCTTTTTTTTTTTGATGCAGTTCTGTGATAGACAACAGTCGCCCACTGGCATACATGCAGAATCACACAGACCACACACACAGCACCATGTGTCCACCGTCAGTTACTCATACCATACATTATAATGTGTTATCTAAGAGAAATGGATTTGATCATTGATAAAACCATAAGCACTCTCTGGGGCCTGATGAATGAGTCTCCTTGCAGAGTGTGCAGGCATGTGAAGTGTAGTAATGTTGACCTGGCTGATGTCTAAGTGAGGGGGAAGATAAAACTGCACATAAATCAGCTCAGCCGGGGATAACAGCAGGTTCCTGCAAATCATTGCAAAAAAAGTCGGAGGTTGTCCCCGTCCCAGCGAGGAATTCAGGGATTGTTGCCAAAAGAGCAGCACGCTTGTTATACACTGACGGCAGTGAACCCCAGGAAGGCCGCCGGACCAGACAGAGTGACCGGGAGGGTCCTCGGAGAGTGTGCAGAGCAGCTGGCTGGGGTCTTCACCAGGATTTTCAACAAGTCTCTGTCCCAGTCCTACATCCCCCCCATGCCTGAAGTCTGCCACAATCATCCCGCTGCCCAAAAAGACCATCATCAGCAGTCTTAATGACTACAGACCAGTTGCCCTGACGCCTGTGGCCATGAAATGTTTTGAGAAACTGGTCCGACGCCACATCACATCTTGCCTCCCACCCACTTTTGACCCACTCCAATTCGCAAACAGGGCGAATAGGTCGACAGAGGACGCCATCTGCACAGCGCTCCACACCACCATCTCACATCTGGAACTGCATGGACGCTATGCCAGGCTGCTCTTTGTCGACTTCAGCTCTGCCTTTAATACTATACTTCCAGAAAGACTGACAGAAAAACTGCTGGATATAGGACTCCCAGCCTCCACCTGCTGCTGGATCAGAGTTGGCCCTCATCTTTCTACAGCCCTTGGCTGTGTACTGAGTCCTCTGCTATACCCTCTGTACACCTATGACTGTGTCAGCACACCCCCAGACAACACCATCGTCAAATTTGCAGACGACACAACCTTAGTGGGACTCATCACAGGTGGCGATGAGACAGCCTACAGGGAGGGGGTCCAGAGGCTGGTGGGTCGGTGTGCCGACAACAACTTGGTCCTCAACACCTCTAAAACAAAGGAGGTGAAAGTTGACTATAGGAAAAGGAAGACCGATCTGCAGCCCATCCACATAAACGGGAGTGTGTGGAGAGGGTGCCATGTTTTAAGTTCCTGGGCGTGCACGTGGACGCAGACCTCAAGTGGAGCTCCAATACCTCTGCGGTCATGAAGAGGGCTCAACAGCGACTCCATTTTCTGAGGATCCTCAGGAGGATTAACTTGAAAAAGGAGCTGCTGGCTGTCATCTATCGCTGCTCCATTGAGAGTGTGCTCAAATACTGCATCTCTGTGTGGTTCTCCAGCTGCACCATGGCACACAGGCAGGCATTACAGAGGATTATTTACACCGCGCAGAAAATCATTGGCTGCACTCTCCCCTCCCTACAGGACCTCTATAGCACCCGCTGTCTGAGGAGGGCACGCAGCATCCTGAGGGACAACACACACCCAGGACACCAGGTGTTCCAGGTGCTGCCCTCTGGAACGCTTCAGGGTGCTAAAAGCTCGAACAAACAGACTTAGAGACAGTTTTTACAGCAGGGCCATAATCCTGCTAAACTCAAACATTTGACACAATCATGTGTACCTGTAAAGGACAATAATATATGTGATATCTACTGGACACCTCTCAATACCTACAATATTTCCTGGAAAATGAATAAGTGCAATAACTTTTTCTGCTCCCTAAAAACTGCAATATTGTAATTTTTTTTAAAGGTATGTGCAATAACTTTCTCTCAACACCTTACGTCTGCCAGAAGAGTCTGTTATCGTCTGTTTTCGTCCTGTTTATAGTCATTTCAATTTACATATAGTGTTCCACTGTTTCCTTTTGATAAATGCACGCTTGGTGGTTATTTATATTTTATATTTATATTTTTGGATTTATATTTGACATTTGCACAGAGGGGAGGGCCGTGCCCCAATCTCATTGTGCTGTTGTGCTAAGTACTACTGTACAATGACAATAAAGACTCCTAATCTTATTGTCATTTTCACACAGCTTTTAATTTCAATTTCTGTTTTCATCCTTCCCCCTGTTTTTCAAGATTTCAAGGAGTCTAAAATAAATGATCTGTTTGCACTGCCGCGTTACTACTGTAGACGAAGGGACGAATAAAACTCGACCTCTGGTCCCACGGATTTTGTGCGGCTCGTAGAATGGGGGTGGTTTAGAGGCGGCGCGAATTGTTCTTTGAGTGAGAAAACAACTGCACTTTTCAATAGCTTGTTTGTTACTGCACTGAATAAAGCATGCACACACAGAGACCTCATAATTTACTGACAACATGCCATAATTCAAATGTAGTGGAGATTTTGGACTTCTATACTGATACTAAATCTAAAATGAATGTAAACAAAATGACATTGTGTGATTGTGAGTGTCTACATTTCCTGAGTTGTTTGCTCCTTCACCTCAGAAATGTCTTGGAAACTTTCATTCAGAAAATCCAAACCTTTATAATTTGGTTGATTAAAAAGTTGGTTGAATTAGTTTTTTTTAACATTTCTCCTTCAGGGACAATGAATGCTGCGTCCTGTCTTAAAGGGGAAGCATTAAGGTTGCAGTTTGTCGTGCTGGGTGCCCCGCACTCACAGTGGATGTTTAATTAAACCTGAGAGCAGATACAGTACTTCCCATTTTGATTACCTCAATTCAAATTCATTTTGGTGAAGATCTATGTGCCACTGTCCAAATACTTGTAGAACTGAGTAATAAGAAACAAGGCTGCAATATTTGTCAAAAACAGATGTTATTTGTGGAAAGGCTGCGGCGCTGTAAATCAAACCTGGGCTATATTTCTATCAAGCAGGCAGTGCCTGTAGAAGCTGAGGGGAGGGGAAGGAGGCCCGAAAGCATGTAAGTGGAAAGATGAAAAGGCCGCCGGGGTGGCGAAGGATGAACATTAAAACATTAGGTAGAGAGAATTACAGTGACAGAGAACAAGGTCTTGTAGGGAGTACTCAGAGAGCTCAGGGAAAGAACAAAGGGAGAGCTTTAGCTTTATGGAAGCCCTCTGCAGATAGGACTCTGGATGAGTGTCCAGAGCATGATCGTAAATCCTAGAACCCATATTTTGTAAGCTGGGGCCAGGGTCAAAGAGGGAAAGCACAAAGAGAAGGACTGAAGAGAGGTGGGAGGTAAATGATGATACAGAAAAGTGGTCTGAAACAAAAGCCATCTTAAGGCTGATTCTGAAACACTGAAACCAGATGTGACTCAGAAGCTTTTCCTCTGAGGGACTTTAACCACTGCTTTAGATGCTGGTTTTTCTCAGAGGTGGAAACGGACATGGCAACACGGCAAATGGCAACAATGTCAGAGTCGTGACGCATGGATCAAATTAACGTTCCCTGCCGGTTATCATCCCCGCCCCACGTCTCTCAGCAGGCATTCCTTACATTCAGTCTGCTCTGGATGTACATGCAGCTCCAATGAGTCATAAGAGCTTTTAAAAGACACAACTGACTGTCTCGGAAACAGGAATGGTTAGTGACGCCATTTCTGCTGCTGCAGGGCAAATATGTGTCAATGTTGAATTATACGGTGTGTGTCAAAGGAGAGTACAAATTGTCCTGTTTAATTAATGTTTGTAATTGTAGAACATTAACAGGTAGGTTTCTTCAAGTAAGACAGAAATCACACGGACCAGGAATGAGAAGGATTTTGTCAAAATATGAAATTTGTCATTTTGGGTGCATAAAACAGAATGCTGAGCAGGCAGGAAAATATAAAAATGCTTTTCACAGGGTCATATATGTCATATATGTCATATATACCTTACTACATTACTTTTTTTTCTTGGTAATTGCCACCAAGTTGTTTCAGTGTTGTAACATTTAGTTCGTATAGCACAGTCATCAAAATCTGTTATGACCAGCAAAATCTGATTTTTAACCTTGTTGTGCTGCAATAAGACAACCCTTACTCCATGAGAACTTTACAGACACAGTACAAAACCTCTGCAAAAAAGTAATTATTACTACAAAAGCAACCTATTTGTTACTTTGTGAATCTAGAGTGAATCTGCATACAAGTAAAAGCTTGTTTGCTGAATATATTCCACTGCATGAAGCAGATATGCATAACAATGCAGCAAACCAATGTAGTAACCAAGTAAACAAATGTAATAGCAGCTGTGATAAACAGTTAGGGCTGTGTCTGTGTTAAATCTTCTGTGGAGGAGGGAGGTGTGCAGAAGCTCTCCTCTCTAATCAGAGTTCAAACTGGACTGCACTTTCAGTATTGACTTGAAAGCTAACCATGCCCACACGTCTTCATAGGATCTATGTCACAGCACTGCCCAGTTAAAACAGATTCTCAAGCAGAAAGATGAGCTTCCATGCAACATCTGTTGTTTGTTGAGCTCAGGTCAATTGAAAATGTTTTGCTATTTCTTGTGAGATATGGCCTTGAGGGTAGGTCCCTGCACATACTCCGTGCCGTTTTTCACTAACTGTACACTACTTCTTTTTTTCCTAAGCTTTCTGCTCTGCTGTTCAAATTGAACTCCTCTCACCTCAGGGCAACATACAGGTCTAGCTGAGCAGATCAAGCCCACTCACCACAATTCACTAGCCATCCCAGTACTGGCTATAAATCATCGTTAAGCCACTGAAAAGGAATGATATTATGAGAATGAGTGAATTTGTGGTGCACTGGAATGGAGCCAGTGGGGACCAGTGGGTGGTTTCCCATTACCACCTTTATCGGATAATGTCAGCTTGGGATAGCCATCCACTCAGGAAATAATAGTGATAAATCAGCCTGGTCATTAGGTCAAGTTCAGTAAAAGGAAACACAAACACACATATTAACACATACACATATTTATTGTTTAAGACACAATGGAAACATCTGTCTTGCAGTAACGTTGAAATAAATCTACGTTGATGTCAAAAAGAGAAAAAGTTTACATAATGAGGGCTTTGCAAATTAACAAAATGCAAAATAAAGAAGAGCAGAGTATCCACTGCACGAGAGTGCTTGCTTCTCAAAGGGAATGTTTGGTGCTGGACATCATTACATTTTGGAGAGCGAATCTTATTTATGGTTTACTGCACACTGAAGACGCCTGTTCCCCATAAAAATGTATTCTCATTACAAACTAGAATAACATGAAATTGAAACTGTCAGGGATATTTTGGGGCTTTCATTTGATTCTTTATACCCACATGGAACAGGAGCACGTGGAAGGTAGATAAAGCAGACTGAAACTAATAAACAGAATGCCTATACAGCTTTAATAGGCAGGTGATGGTTTTGTGCCTTAAATTTACCAACCAAAGCATAAATCAGTCCCAAATAAATAATGATAGAGATGTCAAGAGGGTAACATCATTTCTTGTTCTTGACAGGATGAACAACGACATAAGAAGTTATTTCATTTACAGGGCTTGTTGTTAGATTGCCTGTGGATGGAGAAAACCCATCAAATTGATCAAATTTATATCTCCCTGTCTGATACACATGTTAGTGCAACTATTTTTAAAAAACATCTTTATATGTTTTTAATAAATCTCCAAAGGGACAGCTGACGTAAAAACTAGATCCCATGCAAAATCAAAAAGGCTCTTACACGTCTGAGTACTGCCAGCAGCTATAAAACATTTGATTGGTGAGAAGCACTCCCTGTTGGCATGTACCATTTAAGAAAGGCACTCACAGTGCTCGCCTTGGCCAGACTGTCATGTGGTAAAAGGCTTTGGAGAGTTCCCATAAATGAAAGCAGGTGGTAGTATCATGTAGTATCCTGATAATAATTCCTACACTCACAGCCGCTGCTCTCTCTGCTGCGTGCCCTGCATGTGTGCGCTCCTCTGCTTATGTGCCTCCACAGCAAGCTGGAGTCAGTCTCGCATCCGAGGCTTCTCGGGAAGGAGGAGGGAAAATTGAGATACAAGATAGGGGGAAGGTGATATAAGATGAGGGAGAAAAGCATTTTGAATGGATATCAAGGCAGGAGGAGGGAGGAAAGAGGTTTAGGGTGGAAATGTGAAACAAAAAGGATTGAAGGGGGGATAGAGTTAAGAAAAAAAGGAGAGACAGCAAGAGAGAGGCATAATAGGAAAGCAGATGAGAGGAAAGATGAAGGACACAGAGAAAAAGACTCCCGTGAGTCATGGACCAGCAGCTGGATCAGGGACTGTGGAGGTGAGACTCCCTGCTACGGGCTTAGGGTAAGCTAACATAAGGAGTAACAGAATAAAAACACAGTGTGTCACATGGTTAATTCAAGGCTGTCTGACTGAGACTTTTCTGGTGAATGAATGAATGAATGAACGAATGAATGAATAAATGATTGAATAAATGAATGAATGAATGAACGAGACAATCCAGAACAGCTCATCGTGATAACCATTAATTTGCATCTCCGTGTTTCCACTGTTGGCATGTGAACGACTCCCTATTTTAATGATGGTGTGCAAGAAAGATAATCTATGACAGACACAGAACTGCAGCGACATCTCAGAAAATAATGAGTTTGGCAGCTTTACCTCTGCTCCCTAAAACATTCTTCTTTTTTTCTTCGCTTTCTCCCCATTTAACAGAGCTGGTTTTTTCTTTCATTCCTCTTATTCCTGCTCATCCTTGTGTACTTACAATCTCTGAGGACACACAAGTGCATGTGCTGCAATATTTGTGTGTAGACCCCCGCACAGAAAAACACTGGCAGAGGCAACAGAAATAGCAGTAGACTGTGAGCAAAAAGATAACCGCTTCTGCTGCTGTGTGGGTGTGACGCTGCTGAGCCTCTTCGTTCTAACTCTCTGCAACAGTCTGGGAGAAGGGACTCAGAGACATCAGTGCAAAGTGCAGAAACCAGTAGCTTTCTTTTTTGTCTATTTCACCACGCTGAAAGACTTGTGCTGCTCGTCTGATGTCACCTTTGCTGAGCTCTGACTTGGTGCTTGTCTCCCACACAGCTCTGCCAGAGAGGCATTGGCTTTGAAGAGCCACAAAAAAGCTGACAGACTCTGCATTTTGAGACCTTAAAGTGGAAATGAAACACAGAATCAGGTTTTCTCTGTGGTGGAGGTTGAAACGCTGTCCTGTTGCTTATTGGTTTCGCCTGCAGGAAGGTCCTGTGTCAAGTCAAGCACTTTGTCAAGTTGATATGTTTGGTTTAACTTTTCTGTGTGATGTGATGCTCGGCTGGGGTGAAGAGGGCTTCTGCATTATGGATGAATGTTTCTCTAGACTCCTGAAAATAATCCTTTTGAAAAACACATTTCCATGATGACAAAATTTTATTGAACTGGTCACACATAGAGAAACAAAAGCAGATTTTTTTTCCCAACAAAGCTCATAAGAACTTCATGTGTGGAGGATGCAAATGCATAAGTGGAGTTTTTCCGGTGCTGTCCATGGTGCTGAAATGAATGGATTATGGAATATGGAAAATATTAGTCAGGCCAAAACTTTAACTTTTCATATGGGTATGTATTACAATTAAAATCATGCAGAATCTCATCTCAAAACTCGACTAATGCATCCAGATAATGTGGTTGAATAAGTCCTGCATGTTGTATGAGATCAGTTAGCCTCAAATGAGCCTCGGTGCACTGCACAAGTTCCAGTTTTACAAATTGCATCATTTAGCATTTTCCTTTACATATGTTTAAAGAAAAGTCTGTATATTTAACAGCCAAATTCCCTATAAAGGTTCTCTCATTGGCGTTTTTGCTTCTTTTTCTAAGATAGCAGAACATGTCAGAAATTATGACTGAGGAGCAGCCTGTCAGGGTGGTGTGCCTTGCAGCTGAGTAAAGCAGTTCAACACAGTCACTGGTCGAATAAAATCCTAATTTTAACCACATTATGGGAAAAATTATTTAATTTACTTAATGATGTAATTCAACTGCACTTACATAAATTACAAAATAGTGGTGGGAAGCCTCAAAACTATAATTTAACTTAAGAATTAACTTACTAGGTCTATTCGCTTATTAGATCCCATGGAACTCATAGGAAACATTGGTTTGGTGTTAGGTGTTGCCAAATCATAGAATGTGCTCTGTTTAATTATTCCAAATTGTGAAAAATTATCCAAAGTAAACAAAATCACTTTTGAAGCAAAGGCATACAGGAAAAAACTGCAACATACCTGAACTTAGTATGTCCAACAGAAATCCTCAAACTAAATGAGAAGGGCAAGTCTCCACACAATCACACAAATGCATTGATGCTCCTCCACAAAGCTACATGCCACTTCAAAGTTGCAAATAGAACAAAGAAGGGAGAAATAACCACAAGCAAACAAACCACTGCTGAATTAAACTGCTGGTAAATGTTTAGAAGTAAAAGTATCCACAAGTGTGTGATTAGAGAACATGAGACAGAATGTGACCGCAAGCTAGCCATGAGCATGTGTAACAGAAAAATACGGCTTACTAAAAAAATAAATCCCACTAAATACAAATTAGTTGTAACTTGTACTTTTAAAGAAGGGGGATGGCTTATTCCTGAATCTTAGATGCTTGTTACGGGGGTCCAGACCAATCAGATGGGGAAGCTGGGAAGATGCAGAGAGCGTAGGCAGCGGTAGGCACGGTGAAGCAGCAACAGCAGAGATGTGGGCAAATTATATTGACTCACTCACATTTTCAGATACTGGGTTAAATTTCCCATTCACATACTCCCAATCACATATTTTTCAATTTCCCAAGAAACTGAAAAATATGTGATTGAGTGCAGTTTTCTATGAAATTTGGTTTTAAGAAGCCACAACATGCTGTATGTTCTCAAATAAGAAATGATGCGTTATTTGTTGTCTAAATGAAAAGATGTATATTGTCATTGATGAAGTACAAAGGCTATCCAAGTTAAAGCACATTTCATCCTGACTACACCTGAACTGAAGTGCTTTCATGACCATGTAAAGTCATATCAACCAGCTGAATTGATTAAAGTCATCAAATTACAAAATATGCAAAAAGCAAAGTTTCAAATAGTTATTCTGGATAACTTCTTTTGGGAAAAGAGTGCATTCCCATCCATTATGACTGAAAAGTAACACTCAGACTGGCAGTCAGGATCCAAACTCTGTGCTCACTGTTGTGGACACACAAGGAGCTCTCTTTTGCCAGGTCAAAAGCAATAAAGTCCCAAAAAATTACCTGCTGAGGGAATATATTGAAAAAATCTCAGAAACTTATTTCAAGCTCAAGATCTACTATATCTATAACAAGGCAGGCAGTATGGAGTAACTTTAACGATTGTTTTGCTGCTAATGAAAATATGAAAGTGGAACAAATACAGCAAAATCAATACAACATCCAGACTGAAAAGAACAAAACTGAATTATAAACAAATTATTCCTCTTCGTTCAAAGACATTTCCCACAGCCGCAGGTCTGCATGCTGCATTCCAGGACATGTGTGTCAACATTTAACTTCTTTTTAGTTGGTTTGAACAGAATCTTAGCTTCTGAAGCAACTCACAGCTCAAAAAACAACAACAGAGAGCTCTTTGCTGGGGCAGAACTATAATTTACGCAGCTGGATCCCTCTCTTCTTCTCTGCAGCACATGGAGGGAAGAGAAACACCCACAGCCAGTGTTTTCAAGTGAAATCCTGTTTGCTTTCCCCCCCTGCAAGTCCTTCCAAAAAATTGTAATTTATAGCATTCATGTGGAAGAAGCAAGAGTCTTTGATAATCAGATTATCATCATCCTTAATGGAAATATTGATTTGAAGGGAAACTTGAGTGAAATGCAAAAGCCACTTTATTCTGTGACTCCCAGTAAGAGGTCCTGGCCTTGCAGGTGGCAGTGTCCTCATGATTTCCACTTTGAAGTAATGGTCTGTGTGAGAAATCCATTACTTTAGGCCTAATACCCCGCTGAGATGCCGTGAGGGTATGTGACACTCCATTTCCTCCTACTTCCTCTGCCAGAGCTTCATATTCGTATTTTTGTCGTTTCATTGCATTACGGCGCACCGTCTTAAAACGGCCTTTGATTGAGCAGGTTTGTGTTAAATATGCAGGAGGCTTGATGCAAATGCTATCTTGAGTCTGGTCTCGTCCTGATTACAATTCAACCAATCTCAGGAGGACAAGAGTCTGACCTCCTCGCTGCCAGGAAAGATTACAAATGGCTGTAATTTGAGTCACCATATCAGCATACAAAAGCAATCCATCCATTTGTTCTTTTTGTCCTCAAATGAGATTTTTGGTGTCCCAACAGAGCAGATTACCTCCTGATCATGCTCATGAAGGCGGGGACTCCTGTAGCACTCATCTGTCAGGGAGGGGCGGAGTCCGAATCAAAGATTAAATGTGAGCATTTGTAAGTTTGTTAGTAGGGTAAAAAGCGAGCGTGTCCTGCTCCCAGGCTTTTCAGCCCATGGTTCTCTACTTAATGATGATCCTAATGTTTTCAAATGATTACGAGATTTGATCCTATTTGGAAGTGAGGGATAGTTGCTGCTCATTAATGATCTTTTCTTTTTTTTTTTTTTACAACTATCTCCACCTCTAACTCATACAGCAACAGCAGAAACAGGAACGATAATATAAATGGGCCATACAGCTCAGACAGTATTTCAACAGTTACACACTTTTGTACTTTAAGTGTGAATTCAACATTGTTTCAGTCAGGACTTGGACTTGTGCTGAGATTGATTTACTCCAACACTATCTCTACAGGGTGGTATTAATACTTGAGCTGGCCTGGAAGATGTCAATGCTTCCTTCACCGGAGGCCATCATAGGAATGTGTCTGTGTATGAGCTCTGAGCGTTCCCTGCTGGGAAAAATCTTGCAGGTCATTCATCCTTTATGAGCACCGCAGGGAGCTGAGAAGACTCCTGTTGGCAGCTCATATCAGCCCAACAACCGACTGACGGTGGCTTGATGATGCTGTTGCATGATACCTCAGAGACGTCTGAGCTTCACACAGAGACGACTTCTCATAAAGGATGCTCTAAAAGCTCAGCCTAACGGGATATCAGGATCAGGGCCAGCTATAACCGTTTACACAGCTGGATCTGTTGTGTTGTTTGATTAGAGCTTTTTGTGGAGTTCTGGGGAGATTTGAGCACACGCAGTATTTCCATGTTTCTGTGCACTTCTGGTTCTTTGTCTGTTTTGCATTTGTCAATCACACCCTCTACTGCAGTGGTTCCCAACCCGGGGTCTGAAGAGCAAAGGGGGTTGACCATTCAGAGCATTGTACCAATTTAAGAAAAAAAAAGCAAGGTTATATGTTGGTCATTTGGCTTCATGGAAGGACAGGAATCCAGAATTTATGGTGAGAATCTCACTAATGAAAGTATAAAACCTGCATGGTATCGGCTCAGGGTGGGGATTTTAAATATTTGCATGAAGGAGGTCTTTAAGGAAAATAGGTTGGGAACCACTGCTCTACTAATTCAGTCTCAGTATGGTGGATGAAGATCATGCTGTGCTTCAAATTTCCTGTAAACAAGACAAACGTCTGCTTTCGCCCGGTAATCAGCTTCAGTAAAGAAGAACACAGTATTAGCCTTAAAAGGTGAAACCATTCATTCAGGTCAGACCTGCTGCTCAGAATTAAAGCCATGAGAGATTCTAGTTATATTTGACCCCTTTGGCCTGTTATAACTCCTGTCATATGGCATTTTATTTCATATACATTAAATCTATATAAGGTTGTGGAGGGGAAAAGAAAGATATTGCTCAAATATGATTTTTCTGCTTCATTTCTTCAACTGTAAAAATAACAGCAGCAAAAGCATAAGATCTAAATGAAAAAACAAAGGAGAAGACGCTGAAATACTTTAGCGGACTACTGCCATCTTGAGGATGATGACAGAGTTTCAGCTGAAAACCACTTTAAATCTCACTAAATGTGGGCCAAACCTCTTTGGATACAAAGCTGTAGATCGATACTAAGCTTAAAACACTGCATGTATGCATAACATACTTTTATTATTTATAAAGTGGACTTTCTTTCCCAGTAACTCACAAGGAAGTAGTAGTCAAAACAAATTCACAGAAAGGATAATAAGGAGGTATATGTATTATTTGGCTACAAAGTAATGATTTTCACACAAGGCAAAGAATGGCTTCACTATGTTTAGAAGATTTTAGGAAATACTGAAGCAGTGTTATCCACCTACATAGAATTCACATATTAAACTGATCACAGCATCCAAACCTCTTCACACCAACAGAGCCTCTAAGATAAAGATGAAATAGGAAACACTCAGTGAAGGCAAACAGTCATACAACCTGGCAATCCTTGTATCCACATGGTTTGTCTTAAATAAACATTGTTTCAGTAAAAGATACTTACAAATCTAGTGTTACATTAAGCGATGTTACTTACACTTAAAAGCAGTAGTTTACCCTAATTTACTAGCAATCAGTTTGCAAAAATGGAATAAATTATCTTACGTTTCCATAGGGAGTCAAGAAAGTGCTTACCTTAAATAAATTTAACAAAAGTTAAACAGTACAAAAAAATGACAATACGACGCACTTTCAAACGGCTCCAACCGGATGTAAGCTTCCTACTTGAAAAGGGTGATCACTGATCAGCTCTCACTTCTTTGACTTTGGCGACCCAGCACACAGAGCCAAGCAGCAAAAACTAAAGTGATGGCAGCTTTGCCTTTTGAAATGAATTCAGTTCAGAGGGATAGTTTAAAAGTGAATACTGCAAGGGGAAAAAAACAATCACTGGGTTGTACTGTTCAGAAATCAAATAAGTCAAAAAACCCTCAAAAGAAACAAAAGACAAAACAACATAAGGCAAAGAAAACCAACAAATTACAATAACTCACTAATGTCTTTGTTCCATATGTTTGCAGCACCCTCTGAACACATCACCGGTAGATGACAGCATCTCCCAAAATGCTGCTTAATGTCAGGCAACAAAAGCTAAAATTACGAAATGGACTAAAAAAGCAAAAGTAATATTCAGCCGGGCACATCTGTCTTCACTTACATGGTTAGTACTTTGTTTTGCACAATCCTCAGAAAAACACAGTTATAAAAGCCAAATACACAAACCTTTCATTTTTAACCATTAAGTATAAATTACAAGTGTAACAATCTTCGAAAGTAAATAAAAAATGTATCAAAACCACTGCTCATGTTTAATTATATTAAATCCAAATAGAGGGCTCATAAAACCCGTATAGGCTTTATGGGCAGAAAGAGCCAGCACTTGTGCAAAATTAACTTAAAAGGTCATTACAGTCACACAGTACGCACAAAAATCTAAGTTGTATTTGTTTTTTCTCAAAAAAAAAAAAGAGACTAATGTCACACACTGAAAAAAAATCTGAACAGACAGCTACAATGTTTCCTTGTATCTTAATTTTTAGGTTAAAACTTTCACAAAACTAC
>JBBDHI010000014.1:13941698-13956695 GCA_037177115.1 Craterocephalus stercusmuscarum
CTTTTTATGAGTACTGAGCGGCACTTGTGTTCTGACAGAATACAGTAAAAAAACAATATTTACATTTGAAATGAAAATATCATCTAATGAACACTATATATCATGCCATGTTAGGTATTTATACTTTGCACATAATTGCAGTGATCCAGGATATATGAAATATCTATCAAATACATATTTGGGTGTTAAAAACAGGGTGTTTTCTTTTCATAGCATGTATTTGACTCTGATAGCAGGTTATGCACAGGTTGTTCTAAAACCATTAGAGATAACCGTTTAGTTTGATACACTGCAAGAGAATGACTGAAATCCAGCATTTATATCTCCTGGACCTGACAAGGTCCTTTGAAGCCATTCATTTTTAAGAAGTCAAATGATTTCCCACTAGATTGGATAGTTTCACCACTTATTACCTTGTATTTTGAAAAGTACATTGACAGATGTGGCAGCTTACCTGCAGTTTAAGTCTGAGCAGAGTGGCTGTGTCCGGGGAGCAGTAGATGGGCCGGTTGCTCCATGTGGATGTCAGACCCACCGTGTGGTCGCTGTGCATGTGGGACAGAAAGAACAACCGGGTGCCTGGACATTGCCTCACAAGCCAAAAGTCTACAGCCAGAGGCGTGTGTGGGATGACTTTCCCATTGACGGACATTGTTCATGCCTTCACCGGAGCTCACCTAGGTATCAAAAGTTTCCAAATGTTTAGCAGCTGCTCTTTCTAAAGTAATAAGGATAGTGAAGCACACATGTCAAAGTGTATATGGAACAAATGGAAATATTGTGCAAAACTTAGCGAAAAGTGAAGAAGAATTTCGCAATTAAAAATAAATAAGACACCACTGGTAGCTAGCCAACATCAACATGCTCCAGCTGTTCCAAACAGCTGTAATGCTACGTAGCACTTTCCGACCACATACTGTCGTTTTGCTTTGTGATGCTCTTATTTCGCGCTTTAGAAATCTTCTGCCCACGCTTCTTAACCCTAAACATGTTAACCCGCCTTTATATTTACATAGCTATGCTGCTTATACGCCCCGCCATTTCTGTTTTTAATTTACCGTTCAACGCCTCTTCCTTCTTTCCCTCTTCTTTGTTTTCAACCTATATCTGCTGCGCTGCCTGTTTCTGCACTATACCGCCATCTACAGGTCGGACAGTGCAGTACAACATATGTTCTCCAAATATGGATAAAAGAAAGGATTAATGTGGCTATATACAATTACCAGCCACTTTATTAGGTATACCGTGATAAAGTGGCTGATAATTGGCTTACAAAGAGTTAATCTGCTGATTACATGGCAAAAAAAGCAAATAGAATTGCTCAAGATTCATGATCAAGATTTGCTGAAGTTCAAATTGAGGACTGGAAAGAAATGTGATGTGACTTTCAATGTAGTAAGCCAAATGTGTAAAGGGCAATTCCACATAATTTTTTGAGATTGAAACCCACTTTACACATGATCCTATTGAAACTATTCAAATCTGGACTCAAATGTTTTAATCAGCATGTAGATTAATAAAAACACAGTTTCTGGTTTGTGGAACGTTAGTTCTGTTCATGAAAATGCAAATTAGGCTTATTTCTTTTTATTTACCTGCTTCTAGACCACATCAGACCTGCTGGTCTAGTTGGAAAACTACAGCCCTTACACTCTTCAAACCTGACCTCAAATTTTGAGTAATATTTTTATGACTAATCGGAGGCTGCCGATACGAAGCTAACTTCAGCCTTGTCCACATGAGCTTGTCTGACACTGGTGGGCTACTGAGGATATCAGAATGGTCTGAAAAAAGAGAAACTATCCAGTGAGCAGCAGCTGTCTGGACCGAAATGCTTTGTTGATGTGAGGTGTCAGAGGAGAATGTGCAGACTGATTTGAGGAGATGGAAAGGCGAGAATAACTCAAACTTTGTTACAACCAAGGCATACAGAATACTATCTCTGAATCCACAACATATCATATGTTGAAGCAGACGGTCTACAGCAGCAGAAGACTCAGTGGCCCTCCTGTCAGATAATAACAAGGAACTGAGGCTGCAATTCACACAGGCTCAACAAAATTAGACCGTAAAAAATGGAAAAACATCTGGTTGGGCAGTTCTACATTTCAGCTAGCATATTTAGATGGTAGAGTGAGAATTTGGTGAAAACATTAAAGCATGGATTCATCCTGCCTTCTTCCAATGCTTTAGGCTGCTGCTGATGCTGTTTATACTGAATACTTATTAAATCCTAATTAAATGGATTCTATCCTACAATCTTACTTCAGTTTAATTCAGATTTATTTGTGCCGTGCCAATTTACAACAAAGTCAACTCAAGGCACTTTATAATCAATACAAGCCCATTCATTTTAATATAATAAAAAAAATTCATATTAGTCCAATTTTTAATCACTGTGTTCATGCCCCTTCAGAAAAGTCACTTAAAAAGACGTTAGCACATAACAATGGTAACACACTGATGGACCGCCTTTAGCTTTGATTGTGGCACACGTTTGCTGTGCCATTGTGTCAGTGAGCTTCTGCAATGGCACAAGATTTATTTCCATCCAGTGTTGCAGTTTTCACAAAGATCTTACATTGATGGTGGGAGAGTCTGACCACTGCTCAAAGCCTTTTCCAGCACATCCCAAAGATTTTCACTGCTCAGACCTGGACTCTGTTGGCTGATCCATGTGTGAAAATAGTGTCTCATGCTCCTCACAACCACTCTTTCACAAACCCTGCCTGAAGAGTCCTGGCACGGTCATCTTTGGATATGGATCATTAATCAGGGAAGACAAAACCATTGATAGAATAACCTGCTCATTCAGTAGGTAATCAGCTGACCTCATCCTTGGACACATAATGTGGCTGAACCCAGACCTGACCAACTACAGCAACCCCAGATCATAAACTTCCATAAAGAGGGTGGCTCCATAAGAGGGGCATCTAGTCTCCAAAGGTTCTGCTTTCCATTCCACTTTAAACAAGTAAACCTGCTTCCTAAAAGTGAACCTCTGTTGGAAAAATGTGGAACCACAAGATCTTTGATATACTGTACAGTGAAGCTTGACCATAGCTTTATATGTGAGGAGAAACATTTTAAATTCTACCCTGGATTTAACTGGTAGCCAGTTAAGAGAAGCTAAAACTGGAGAAAGACCATTTCTTCTGTTAGTATCATCAGAATCCATTATGAATCAGTTGGAGCTTTCTGCTTTCAGACCATGTTTGATTCAATAAGGAATTGGTTTAGTTCAGTCAAAGAAAAAAAAGCATGGACTTATTTTTCTTATAGCATCATGACAGAATGTTACGTAAGTGAAAGAAGGTGGTCTTAAAACTTGTTTTATATGTGAGCCAGAGGACATAATCTGGTCAAAATTAACTCCAAACGTCCTCACAGTAGGACTAGAAGCCAAGTTAATTACATAGCTAGATAGTTTTTTCCTAAAGTTCTCAGGTCCACAGATAACAACCTTTAGTCTTCTCTGAATTTAAAGGAGGAAATAATTTTCAGCATAATCAAGAGATTGTATGTGTGTTTTTTTGTAAATACATTTCTTAAATTTTTCTTGTTGGTGCCATCAGTAAATAATCACAATTATTTAGTAATTTAACTGTAAATATACCCTTCACAAAAAAGGTTGAATTGTGTTCTCCTTCCCACAAGATGGCGCCAATAAAGAAGAAAAAGCTGTGTTACAACAATGAATTTTATACGAAGACTACTCTGCTGGGCACATATATCATGTTATAAGATTATTTATCTCAAACAAAAGCAAAATAAATATTTTTCACAAATGGAAGAGGCTTTTCTTCTTTTGAGAGGAAAAATGGAGTTCACCTAATTCATATAAAACAGAAGAGGACTTAATTTTAGACATCAGTTTGTTTTGTCCAGCTTACTGATCAGCATAATGTTAAGAAAATGGGATACAGTTCAATGGAAACACTACCGTGGTGAAAGCAGCAACCAATCGAAGAGCCCCTCCCCCAACATCCTGGCTGCACACTGCTCACTTTCAGGATTATACCTGGGATGGCAGCATATTTCTTTTCTTTCAACACGGCATGTGTCCTGTTCTCACACCTCAAAGCGCTGTAATCGCAGCCCACTGATGGGTTAGTTAACACAAATACTGTGCAGGAAGTCAGTGGAGTACTACTATAACTGTGCACTAATCCTTAAACAAGGCATTAAACATTGTAGAACCTTACTATTATCGGTTGACAGCATAAATGTAAACAGATATACCACAAGATGTAAAGTCATTCTTTAAATTTCAACTTTTGATGTAAAATACATAAGTTTACCATTAGCATTGAAGTCTCATGGGAAATAGTCCTAAAAATAAACTGTATGTGGCCACACTTGAATTAACAGCTTGATTACATAATGTAATCATCATCAATCAGTATTTTTACAGATGAAAATCCTCTGAGTAAATCACACGGAGAGCGTGAATAAAAGCAGAGAGGAATGCAATCAGCAGCCCACGATACGTGTCAAACCAAAGGTTGCAGAGATCACAAGGATGAGTTGGCTTTTCTATCACGTTGTTATGCAAGAAAAAAAAAACAAAGCACTGTGAAACAGCAACTGTGATACTGTGGAAACAGATGGCTGCACAGTCTGTGATGTGCCACTGCTGTTATTGAAGTCAATGCTTTAAACCCTCCATGTAAACTTGTACTGACCTCAGTCAGCTGCTTTGACCTTACGGCTTTGTGTTCTGTCATCTAGATCTTGTTTAAAGTAGTTATACGCATTGTGGCTGTCATGTCTTGATGTTTGCGGGTGTGGGTTTGATGACTGAATGAAATCTTATGGTCCTGCATTATTGTCTGAGGCTCTGCTGAGGCCTGGCTGAGGCTGCCTTCTCTCATCTTCATCACTATTTACTGATCCCAGAGGAATAAAGAGCAATATGAACCATCTTCTTTGTGTCCATTCATCAGAATGAACACATTTGTTCAGTCAGAGGTGATGGCTGCTTATGTCTTTTACCTCCCCAGGGATGATGTTTCGGTGCTGCACACAAACTCTTGCAGGGATATTTATACGCAGAGCCTGAAATATCTTTGGAGAGGCTAAAAGCAAGCAGGCAGCTTAAAGCTGGTGGGAAAATTAATTCACATTTTGGCAGGTGTTCTCACTGATCCCATCTGGCTTTCTATTTTTCTCTCTGTCACTTTCTTTCCTCCTTGCTGTCTCTGCACACATGTCGTTCCATTGTCTTGACTTCTTTTTTTTTTTACAACGCTATCCCCAGTAGGGCTCCTTCCTTTTGTGCACTTGCTGTGTGTCATTTTTTTTGACAGGCCAGCACTCCTGCACAATACCACAACACAGCATCTTGATTTTCACCTCAGTGCAGTCAGTCCTGAGTGACCCACCCGACCCCTTTTTTCACTCCGCTGTAACACCTCTGGTGTTAATAGTGGAGAAGCTGCTATCTCTTCGACTTTTACTTCAATTCAAACCAGGATGAGGCACAGTGCGGTGGGCTACAAGAGGCTGATCATTGCAACACTTGCAGGACTTGATTAGTTCATGAGAATCAAGTGTGAGCTGAGTGGTGGGCTTATTTGTTGAGGATTCAGCATGGAGCAAAAGCTGCAGTTTTAGGAGCCATGTTATCGCAGAGGGCTTGTTTTTACAACAGCGCTACATACTGAGAGAAATATGACCCTAATTGTTTTCCTGGAGGGCTTCGATAATTTTTTTATTTTTTCTTGGTGGGATGCACGGATGGATAAAATTATCCACAAAGAGGACCGAAAACTTTCATACAGAGAACAAGTCTAATAGGCATCATGGAGCTGAAGGGCTGAGCTGGAGATGGTCATTAATTCTCTCCATCTATGTGCAGAGGCTGAGCCCAACTCAATTTATCAGCTACACTAGTCTTTAATGAAAACAGATGTAACTTGGGTTTCTGAAGGAGAAACTAAACAAATTGATATAAATCTTCAGTCTTTGTGGAGGAATAACAGCTCACAAACATTCTGTAATCCCTCTGTGCTGTACAGTAATGATGGATTGTTTCTTTGCTTGAATGTGAAAAAAATGCACACAGGATACATTATATGCTGCAGTAAAACTCCCTGGATCAAGGCTAAGGTGTATAAAAGAGATACATGCCATGCTGACTACACTGAGCCCTTAAAGTTGTTTTTGGTCTGTGCTGAATTTGTAATGTTATTTGTCTCATGATGTGATTATTCATGCTAAAGGAAAACAAAGTCGTTGGATTGTCATCAATGACAGCCTCTTACAAATGTACTGTCATCAAGTAAAATAATTCATCTTTTACATATGAAGTGATCATTTTAAGGAAGTGATCAATGTACTGTACATGCATGGCCTCCATCTGTGTGTTTTGCTCTGCTGGTTTCCATGTCAAATAACGTTTTTCAATAGCATGCATGTCCGTTCTGTTGCCTCTCATTATATAGATCAGAATCTCAGAGAAGTGTATTTATACTTAAACTAAATTGCCCTGTAGCTATATAACGGAAAAGTGGAATTAAACATTGAGAGGTTTTCAAGGTGAGAGCTATCAGAGTAGAAATAGTGCTGAAATGTCTCAGGAAATGGATATGATTGGAAAAAGAAAGCTGCCACAAAGGCATCATTAACTCAAACAAGAAACATTTCATACAGTTCAGGGAAAAAAAGCTTTTCAAGGATGCCGCTCACTGTATGTTTAACAGTGTTCAGAGAGTGAACATGGAAATTCTTTATGTAAGGTCACTGGAACAAATAGAAGTAGTCTTGGCCTCTAAAAAAATCACTAGAGCTGTAAGAAATGAATTGATTCTGTTTTATCATCTTTAATTCTCCTCTCACTCTGAACAGATGTTCCAGATGCCGTGTTTATGTATCAGTGGCATGCCCTGAACACTAAATATAATAAAGAATGATGAATAAGTGATCATATAAGTCCTCAAGAAACTGTTCTCACAGTGCTGCAATATGCGTCAGTGTATTAATGCGCTTGACAAATGATGCCTTTGCTCATGATTTAGCAAAGTGCTCCCGTGCGCATGCATGAACCAGTGTCATAGAGGGATACGTTTGCTGCACAAGATGCACTTCATTACTTTCCAACATTGTTAGAGCACCCGTGAGGCTACAAAGAGACCTAACTGTGTGTTCTACTTTCTTGTTTTACATGTTTTCAGTAATGCTGCATAATAGGGATTGACAGGGAAAGCCTTTGTTGTGTCAGCCTGACAGTGGAGGTGAGCAGGGTTTTGATGGTTAGTTACTTAAAGCAGTCTAAAAGGAGGCAGGCACTGAGCAGCTGGGGGGTAACCTTGTTTATGCCCATGTATTTCTGGCTGCTGAAGCAGACGAATGTCAGAGCAGTACTTTATTTTCCTGGTAATGAGGCACCAGGGTGAGTGCACCGATACACATGCACATAAAAGCACCGCAGGCCTGTGAAAGGAGCATGGTACACAGATGAAATCAACAAAAACACTGGTAGGCGAAAATCCAGGTTCAGTGTGTCAATCTGTACAAGACCCTGGGTGACAGCTCCTCATTAGCTGCGTCATTATATCCACTATGTGAGTCATTGTAGTGGATACTCTCATACACTTGCAACTGCAGATTGATTTACATTGAATCAAAGGGCAGTTGTACTCCCATTAGACTGCAAATGAATCAATACACAGTCTCTGAAAGATCAGTTTGCTTTATAAAGGCAGGTGATCTTTTTATGTAATATATAATCAATAAAATATCATTTTTCTGCAGCAGCCAGGTCAAACAATGAATAATTAAGGCGCTCTCTGATGATTTTTAGGCTTTCACTCCAAACATCCTGGTTCAATAGTTTTGATTGTGACCTCTCTCACGTTTGCAATCACTTAAAAGCAACGTCAGTAAATGTCAACTATGAGATCAGCTGCACTCACTTTGATAGCAGTTTGACACTTATCTTTCCCCGTAGAACCATGCAGCAGAGGACGTTTACAGAAAGACCAACAACAAGACAGTTATTTGGACAATGTAACAAAATATGTAAGCGGTCTATGAACGTTGGAAATCGTCACTATTGTTGACACAGATGTGTTTTTGTGGTAAGCAAATGGGCAGATAAACTAAAATGAATGATTTCCAGCTCAGATTCTTGAAGTTCCTTCCCTCTTGACTTTCTGGATAACCTACTTCTGTTGTGTCCCCATCATTAACAAAGTTTTGAATCCACTCAGTGCAGTAGAAAATGGTCGAAATTATTTATGGAGTTCCAGTTGAGATGACATAAAAGAAACTTTTATGGCATGTCTCCCAGTTGTTTTTCCCAGGATGCTTCTGTTCTTGCTCTCTTTTCTTCAGAGCCGTCTGTATTTGTATTATGCAACCTATTTTTCCTTTTTTTGTGCAGTTTTCTCTACTTGTCATCATGGTAGCTGAAGTGTTTACAGTTAAAATCACAACAAAGGGAAGTGTGATGTATCTGATAAAGGCAGGCTCAGAGGAGTTGCTCATTAAAACATTGTTATGGTATCTGAATATGAAATAAATTAATCAGATAATATAAGGGTCTGATTAGTTAATAAAGACACTCATTTCAATTGAATAATTTCTGCTGAACTGCTACAGACTGGCGACCTGTTCAGGTCTGCAAACAGGCTGGGATAGGCTCCAGCCCACCCGCGACCCAATTGGATTAAGCGGTTCAGAAAATGGATGGATGGATAGTTGCACAGGACCAAACGTATGCGGGAGGATGGCTGTTGATTGCTTGCATCGATCACAAATGTGATTGATATTAGGAATGAATTTTGCAAGTCTTATGTTAGACCAGTGGAGCTGATGCACAACCTTAAATTAAAGAGGAAGAATGTATCCGATCCAAACCGTCCCCCAAACCTCCACAGAGATTTGCAAACCTACATTTTCATACATTTAAAAAGACACACTCCAGCATATACGGAAACAGAAAGATATCCAGATAAAAGTCAAAGTGCCTCCACCACAGAAAGGTGTGAATGAAAAATGCGCTTTTATCTCATCTCTTGCCCTTTTACCACAAGCCTCATGCCAATTTATAATGCTAATAGATGACCGACTCAGCATCGGTTACAGCCTGTATAAACTGAGGTGAATCAGAATACATGTTATGACTATGGAAGACTTAGAGAGCTGATACAACAGTTTTAAAGGTCATGCAGAGATTTCTTCATCACGTGCAAGCAGGCGCAGGGAGAGTCAATTAGGGTGTAACTCTGCAGCATGGTGTCATCCTGTTATTCTATCAGATCCAGTGAGCTGCCCCTTTCTTTGGAATATTTGTTTATTATATGCAAGATGTCTTAATTCTGTTGGAGTTTTCACTGTTCAGTTTGACATCTGTGCAAGAGTGTTATGATCCCTCCACCTCCTTAGTCTTTTTAAAGCATTGGCCCATGCTGCGGTTATACTGGACTGCACTGATTTGAAAGGTGTTTCTAATTTAACCAACATTTATTGGCATTGACGAGTGGCGCATAAAACAACATTTATATCCTGCTAGCTTGCAACACCCGTCTACTATTCTTCCTGGTCATTCTTCTATATATAAACAGGGTTGGACAAAACATTAAAAATGTCTGTAAATTGAGCAGAATTGCTGCATTAATTGGTGTGTTATCAAAAACTTGACTATTATAAGCCTTGCAAAGTTTTATTTTGTTATTTGTCTTGTTGCACCAGATTTCAATGCGTCCAATTAGCTGTTAGTTCAGTCTGTTATTCAGATGGACAACAAACAACAGTATAAATAAACTCTGAAGTAAATTGATGTTCCCCGATGTGTTAGATGGTTATAAACATTTCCTGTTAAGTCTTAATGCCCAGAGCTGAAAATTTGTACAGAAGAATGATTTTCAATAATGAGGCTTAACAGCACGCCTTCGTTTGTATTCATTAATTCTTGTCTGAGTTAACAGACCTCAAAGACTGGAGTTAAGTTTGAAAAGAAAAGGAAAAATCCACTAAGGCATTGTAGCACTTAACGGTTTGACAATATGGGAGCAAACCGCATTAAAAGGGAAACAAAACACTCTGCAGTCACTTATTAAGATAAGAAGCCAGTGTTTTCACAAGATTATCAAAAGGTTTAAAATTGTCAAGTCAAAAGTCTTTGATGACTCTGAGTTGCAACCAGTTGACTCATCATGACTGAAACATCAATTCTAAGACTTGCATAATAGACAGACCGTAGAAATGAAATGAGGATATACTGTATTCTTCCTAATTGGAAACAAAGAAAGGAGAGGGCTTAAGACTGATAAAATTACAAGCCTCATTAAAGCACAAAGAGATAAAAAACGTTATAAGTAAACCACCAAATTGATCAAAACTGCATGAAAGATTTATTTTTGAATATTTGCAGATATTTGATCCCCTCCCATGTAACGAACTTGTGGCTCTTTTATTCATTGACTGATTAATAAGGGGATAATTGCTCTTTTCTGATGTTCACGTACTACGGAGTGTACGGTTGTGTCTGTTTTTACAGCTTTTCAAAGGAAATAGTAACCTGCTCCAGTTCAAAATGACACAATGAGAGCAGTGAGAGTAAAGAAAATGACAAAGACAAATCAAGTCCTTTAACACTTTCCACAAGAGACTGGTTTTACATCCCCATTGTCACGTGAGCCATTGATAACAACACTAAGGGATGATTGATTATAGCGTTTGAACAGAGCTGCTTTGTTCAACACTCCTGAAACCATCCAGTTTCTGGTCAGGGCTACATTCACTTAGCTCACACTCATTACCATGCAGACTGTACTCACACAGGGATTCAGCTGTTTGCACCTTGTACAGCAGTCAAAGTCACATTTCCATTTCGCCCACCACCGAGACTGAAAAAAACATTTGATTCAGATTCATCTCGCCATCTGTTGTGTCAGCTGACCCTAAAGATAAACAAACTGTGAGTTTGATGGAAGTTTTGTGTTGTGTACCGTGGGTGAAATATTCATACCTTCAGAGGCTGCAGAGCTCAAAGTGAACAAATGATGCTAACTATGTTCATATGGGACTGCAGCAAAGGACTGCTTTGTATTACAAAAATTGCAGCCAGCTTAAATTAAACAAATAAAGCAGTTGTCCTTGAGGTATTAGTAATATGCTTACCGAATTGACCAATGTCCGATTAATATGCTCCACTGATTTTTCTGTTGTCATTAATAAACCACTCACCAGAGGGCTGACAGTGGAAACCAGACACATAGCTCCACCGTTTGACAGGCAATAGAATGCAGTGTCAGCAAAAGAACACTGAGGCAGTGAGACAAAGTTAAGGAATCATGAATATTTTTTCAAAGTTCTGAGGCAAGCAGCCATTCCCAATCTGCCGTCTGCGCTTCTGTCAGCTAAACTGATTTCATTGTCAACAACATTCTCATTATGGTTTTATGAGGACGAGTGTATTTTGCAAAGGTCTGTACGCCCAAAAACTGTTGGCGTGATTTAATTTAAAACAGGATCTTACTCTGGATATTTTTAGCACATTCCCATGCAGAGGCTGCAAGTACTGAATGTCCAGAGCTCAGACTCTGAGAGGCAGGAGTGTAATCTGCTCTGGGACTATTCCTTCTGCGCTGATAAGAGTTCAGGATGAAGGAGATCGTTTTTTACTTTATTGCACTTTCCCACTCACATATTTCAACTTCATATTGAGAAAATATATTTTCACTATCTCGTTCCCTAAAATCAATACGTGTGACATTGAAACCCATTTAAATGCAGCAACCCAGTCTCCCTTGTAATAACTATTTACCAAAGCAATCTTTGTAATAGGATAACTATTAAACCATGGCCTGCTGTGAATCTACACCCGATTATTATCTTGTTTTGTGTCAAGCTGTAAAGCTCAACATCTTTATTATCATGTTGTTTACTTGGATGAATTGCTCCCATCACTCAGACGGCTCCTGCAGGTGACACTTCTTCACAAATCAGCAGCAGCTCTCAGTGTATCATATCCCATTCGTCTTGCCAGAAAAGATAAAAGTCTGCTGAACAGGGAAGCAAAATCAGCTTCAAACTCAGCACCTCAGCACTTTCACTAGGCTCTTAACCATCTGTGTCCATGGATGTTGGTGGATTCTTTGAAATCGAGGTTATCATGCCCTGATGATGTACATGAAAAGCTTTTTTCAAAACGCTATGAATAGGAAATAGGTTTCTTACGAGAGGCAAGTCCGATGGAAGAAATTGGTTTTTAGTGGATACGAGACAGCAATTCAACTGACTTCACCCTCCCTGTTTCCAGGAAACTTACAAATGTTTTTGCTTAGATTTTTAACAGAGTAGTAACTGGAAATAGTGAGCAGCCAGCAGCTCTGAGAGGATACCATACAGAAATCCCTGACTCCCATATCTCCCTTCCCACCACTTGACTCATTAAGGAGCGGTTGTGCAATTAATGTCACAAGGAAGCAAGTCTGCAAGGGAGGATTGCAATCGTTCTCAATCAGGAACGGATCTTTGCTTTAATGTTTTCCTTGGGGGCAAATTTGCTCAATGTGAGAAAAAGCTACTAAGAGGCAGTGAGAGATAGTAATTGTGTTTCTGCAGGGAGAGAGCAGAAACACAGTAGAGATGTTTAAAAAAGTTGGCTTTTTGTTTTTATTTCTTTTACTATTTTTTTCTCTTTTATTAACTTTTTTTATTACTTTTATTTTAACGTGTACTTCTTGACATCTTCACTCAGACCTGGACCAGAGTTGCATTTAACTCTGTGTAATCTCAAATATTCTTGTCTTTTTTGATGTGTCAGATTTAGAGATTGAAGAGATGTTGACCTGCCAACTATTGATTGCATAAATGAGAGATGCAGTCCAATATTCATTATCCTCTCACTGTCATGCCAGTTTGCCATGTTGAGAGTGGACTATTTTGGGAGATTCGCATGTGGGCATTTATAATTAATACTATCAGGAGTCCTTGCTGTACTGTATGTGTGCATATCGCATACATGGCTTTTTATGCTTGCAGCTGTGCAGCTTGTATTGGATTGTCTGACCACAAGAAACTCAAGATGTTCCTCCTTCCCATTGCCATTTCGCTGAGTGTATGCACTTTCTCTGCAGCACACTGTCAATACAGTACATTAACTTTTATGGGGAGCAACTTTGAAACCACCTCTGCAGCAGCCAGTTATCCCAAAACCTGTGCAGATGTAAAGACTAACAGAAAGAGACAGTGACATGCTGTCAGCTATGAAGTTATCCTGCTACCATGGGGAAAAGATGTCTATTGCATCCGTTGTTGTAAAGGTCCTCCAGATGAGGTCCGAGCTGGATAGGCAAGTGCTCCCTAAGCAAGCCAGCCTGATGAAGTATTGTCAGTGGGGGAGGGGGGCAGAACGTATGGGTCTTTTATGTTTGTTGGGATACAATCTGAAATCCTTCATATTTACAACCAGGTTCTGTGCAAAACCTATTAATCAATCTAGTACTTTAACTATACATGACAGTTATTTTTTTTTTAACAAAAAAAGCTAAACAAGTAAGGACAGCTTTATATGATTATTAAAAGAAGTTGAAAACCTTTGAATGGGTACGTTCACATATTCAGTTTGAAAATTTGAGCTCAGAAGATTTCTGGACATATTTGACACACATGATGTAACAAATAGGCTATGATTGTTATTAATTCATTAAAAAATGTTAGCATGTCTCACTATGTAAGAGCTGAACCAGCTCTATATTAAGTAAAAATATTTCATGTTAAGCAATTAATCTGAAGTATTTAGAAGAGATGCCTGTGTGTGTAAGAGAGAAAAAGTCAGGGCAAGACATTTCAAAAAGCATCAGCTGAAGGGAAAACTCCCATTAAAATGGTCAGATCTACTCACGCAATGACATTCACTAAGTCGCATCACGTACCATAGTGGGAGGATGTTAACTGGGAAAAGAAGAGAAATGAAAGGGCACATACTCACACATTACACATGATCATAGCCTGCAGAATAATGTGTCAATTTCAAATGGAAATCCTCCAAAGATTTGGGGAATTAACGCCACCATCAGCATTAAATAAGCATATCTATAATGACATGAAAGAGAAAAGCTGTCAGAATTATGGCTGAACTGTGTCATCCTTGGTTGTGTTCTGACTGAAATGGTGCTTTCCCTCCTGCTGAGAGCACACTCAGATTTTACATTACAGCCTCCTAATTGGCAGCCGTGTCATGCCAGCATCCTGCTTGCACTGTGTGTCAGCAACTGGGGAAATTTAAATACGAGACTGAAAGAAAGTGTAAAAACATGTATATGTGGGTGGCTATGAGGATGGCAGGGTGCTGTTTGAAATTTTAGTGGGAAAAAAAAAACAACAGGAGAGGAGTAAAGAGAAAAAGCTGGTTGAGCATGTGGGAGATCTGAAGAGGAGCTTTTAGAGAAAAGCCTCACAGTTGGACAGGTAACATAAGGGAAGAGGATATGTGGTGCACACGAGAGCAGCACAGGGAAAAGGTTGAAAAATAAAGCTCGGGAAGTCTGTGATGTGATTTTAAATGATACACAACCAGATGGAGAAACCTCGTGTTTGCTCAGTTTTAAATCCAAGTGCTGCACGATGGCTTGAAGGTGTCACTTGTGATTGGTCTTGGTGGGAACAAGATTTAGGATTTGGGCCAAGACCATAACACTGTCTGCCAAACAAAATGGCATAAAAGGTATTTGTTCATATGACTCATATTGGCATTTGGTCAAGTACTGTCACGACGTAACGTAACGTAACGTAACGTAACGTAACGTAACGTAACGTAATGTGAAAAATAACAAATAACATAACAGGTGCTGGGAGTAGATAATTCAAACTGGTCATCAGTAGGATAGGTACAGTACAGTAGCACGTCTCTTGCTTGTTTTGTCTAAAAGTTTTTCTTCAGTCTGAAATATTTTTTTTTTTTTTTTTTTTTATTTATTTGGGTGGGACAATGCATGTCAATGGACAAACATGAAAAATTACATGATTGTAAACATGCCAGATTCT
>JBBDHI010000014.1:13984167-13995033 GCA_037177115.1 Craterocephalus stercusmuscarum
ATAATAATAAATAAAAAAAGAAAACCCTCAGATAAAAGTTAATTAACAGTTGGTTGTTGAGGCTCAAAAAAGAGGTTTTAATCCTGATTTTATTTATGCATGTATTTATTTATTTATTTATTCATTCATTTATTTAGATTGTGCCGAGCCTAGGAGCTTTAGGTATAAAGCTTAATTTACACAATATTGCGGGACCCGACCAGAGGGGACATAAAAGAGGCTATAAAGAGAAGAGAGAAGAATGGGAAAATAATTAATAAAAAAAAGAATAAATTAAAAAAAAGGATTAAAGAGAAAAGAAAAAAGAGAGAGAGACAAAGAGACACCATATGGAAAAAATGCAGTCCTACCTGCATGTATAGACACAGAATAGCTCACGTTCCTGGAAGGATGGCAAAGCCAACAACTGTCAGGGGTACCAATGAGAGATGAAGTAGCTGAGACAAACCATGTTACATAACAAAAACCAAAGTGGCGGAAACACATGGAAAACTAACTGAGAGAATCTATAACTAAACTAGGACATTTCTGAAGAAATTTTCACATGGGCCCAATGAAGCAACCCACAACAGGTGGCCATCCGCTGTGGGGCTATGAATATATAGTCAGGCCTAATGAGTGTATGGAGTACCTACATACATGTATAGTCTACACACCTAGAATACAGTGCTGGTGAGTGAGAGAGAAAAGAGAGACAAGACAAGCTGTCACACACATGTATCCAGGAAATGACGGCAGTGAATTACTGACATCCATGATAAAAAGCTGTGGATGATTCATTAACTGCATCCTGTTGCTCTGATTCACAATAAATTACTGTATGTGGGATGTGTGTGCGTGACTCCAAGCTTCCACACAGAACTGCTCCCTGAGCTGCTGTGAGCCGTTCCTTCAGTTACAGCAGCAGTCTATGCACAGCGCAGCACTTTGAGACACACAGACAAGCTTCAGAATAGAGGGGGGCTTAATGAGGGACCCCGAAAAACTTGATGCTGTTCACAAACGAAAAGTGGTCGCAAAATAATTCTTGGACCATGAGCGGCAGAAGGCTTCGAGTAGCGTGAGGATATAACATATTTTCGATAATGTAAACAGAATTCGTAATGCGGCGGGTTAAAACATCTTATCCAAAAACAAGAGTTCCAGGATTTTACACTGGAGGAGAAAAAGTAGACTTTCTGACCTTTCGAGATCCGTAGCTCAAAAACCGTTGGTCCTATGGTTTTCGTCCCAAATGTTTCCAACCAAATTTCCAACGTTTTAATACATAACTTGTGCATTTACAGGGAATTCTCTGGGTGTGAGAGACATTTATTAGAAGATTTTTTGGGGGCCATATTAGAGCGGAGCTATGTGGAGCGATTTTTGGTGATTTGCTGATTATTCCTTAAACATGACTCGCAATTGTGCAAAAACCGTAAAAGATCCTGTGATTTCCTTTCAGTCGGTCAAAGTTTCATCTCTCGGGATCCATATAAACTTTTTTAATGCGTTCTCCAGGTGAAAGCATGCTCGAGATATGAGTTCCTAAAGTGGCCTGGGTAATGGGATTATGTCAGGCAAACCCCATTCATTTCCAATGGGATGAGAAGTCGTAGTTTTTTGCAATGACTTCACACCTGGAGTACCAGGCCCATCCAGGCGGGCACCTGGCAGGGGCCACACCCCAGTGTGACCCAGCCACACATCCCAAGAACCAGGGTCTCACCCACCCTCCAAAATGAACCCCCTCCGACCCCCTACGCCCCCACACTCACTCCACATGTACATCCCCTCACACACACACACACACTCCTGTTCCCTCCCACATAGAGTGAAGTTGAGTGCTGACTTTTAATCTATATTTCATCTTTCTTCTGTGGCTCCAAAACATATGAATTCATTTTTTTCTTCATTTATATGACGAAAGTTCTGACACATCAGGCTCTAATCCGATCAATGCATCTGATCAGTGATAAGCAGACGGAAACTGGTGTGTAATGACTTTATTTGTTTATAAAGAGAGAAAGGAGTTTACTTTATATGCCTAGCGATGGGTTCAGACCTTCTTCTTCTGTCTTGCTTTTCAGTGATACATGAAAGTAACACTATATTATGTGTGTATTTTTGTTGAAAATTAGTTTCTTTAATGACTAATAGGAGGAAACCGGTAAAGAGTGGTCCTATGTGGTTCAGTGGTCCACTGGGGCGGCTGTTGCAGCTAATCATGGGGATTTTTAATGACAGACCTTTTTTTTCCCCTTAGATCAGCGAACAAGATACTGGGGAAAAAGAAGAGATGGGATATTTTCTACTTTGAACATGGCCACCCTTTATTGACTGTTTTCTTCTGTTCAGTTTTTTCTGTATCAGAACAAAATGTTGATGTACTTTGAATTTGTCATGGTGTCAGCACCCATCGGTTGTGTTTTAGTCACCTACAACCTTTTCATCTGTGTATGTTTTGTTAAAAACCTACCACACTGTCACACTGGTGAACACCTTCCTTCTTTCCATTTGCAAAAAAATACCAAGTATATATTGGGGCATGGAAAATTTGGACTCCAATATACAAGATGTATTTTGTGGATGATTTTTTTGTTTGTCTTGAACAGAAATGATTTTCAATTTTCAGGCTTTATAAAAGCTATAATGCTATAAAACCAACTGCTTCTCTCTCCCAGGTTCCCCAAACTTTAAAATAACAGATACCCACAAAGACAGGGAGAGCTATACAAGGCCATATTGCTATTTAATCACCTCATTGTCTAATTAAGACTTGCCTGTTAATACAAGGTCAAGATAAGGTCTGGCAGACAAAGAATACTTTCAGGGAGAACTCCTTGCTGGGAATTTTCTCTTGAAGGAAAATGGCTGCATCCCCAGAACACAAAGCACACACAAAGACTGCTATGTGTTTCGAGCCAACCACATGTCCTTGCACCATCCTTGCAGTGATAATAATTTCCAATATCAACTCCAAAATGTTATCTAATAACACATAAATCCACAAGAAGTGATCGGATCAGGTCTGAGTTACCAAATTTAAATAATATTCTTTAATCAAGCTTTTATGAACATCAGCTCGTGAGTTGTCTGATTTATGACCTTCATGGGTCGCACTTCCTCACTGTAAAGCATATAAGCATGGGACGGATGCATCATGCTGTGGGTTTGTGCTGCATCTGGTTAAACAAAGTCAGCTTCATAGTAAGAAGAGGAAACTTATTTTCTTGTAAATCAGACGTGAACATTTCTGCATCTAAATTAATACAAAACATGAGCTACTCCTTTGCCTCTTAGCATTTTAAAACCATCATCTGACTCTGGAGGGCACTCAGTTTACCTCCTGCAGTAATGTGAAGAATGTTGGCGTTATTCCAGGATTTGTGCTTTCACTAACAAATAAAACCTTCTTTCACCTGCGTGGCAAAATTGGCAACAGAGAGATTCAGAAATACTTTTCCATGCATTTGTTATTTCAAGGTTGCATTTTTTAACTCTTTGTTAGGCTCAGACTCTGCCATTTTAGAGACAGCTCAGGTTACCAGACAGTCTACATGTACGGCCTCCATTCAATCTTTTTTCTTTTTAACTTTTAAAGCTCTTGGTTGTCCTCGTATCACCTTCAAGTGCCTCTCACATAGTTTGATCTGATCTGATTTCTATATTTTAACAGATATCAGGAGCTGCATGTTTTTTATCTGCTGCTACATGGTCAACCCACCTCTTCATTCTGTTCTTCTTTGTATTTTTCCTTGTCCCATCATGCAAGACGTGGAGGCTACTTCCTCTTTAAAGGAAGCTTTTATTTCCTCAATGTTGCTATTTGCTCAAACGCTGTCAAATTACACTCTTTGTGCCTAAAGAGATTGTAATTGGTAGTAGGAATTAGCAATAAGAAACTTTTATAGAAGTGGAACTTAAAATATGGGAGACAACCGTAATCCTGTGAAAGAATAAAATATGGATGGCTTGTAAAACAAAATTCTTATCAAAACACAGTTCAAAATCCACAGTTGAATAAAACAGGACGAAAGGGCTGACAATGATGCCCAAAGTCTAGCATGTTTTTGTGAAATGGAATCCCTTTTGTTGCACTTTTTTTTATTTTTTACTCTGGACTCAGCTGGGAAAGTGTACTGGACAGTTGAATATGTCTCCTGCAACTGAGGCATGCTGCACTTCACTGGTCACTCATTCCCAAATGACAAAAATCTGACAAACGCTTACTGAAGCATTTCCTTTGCCATGGCAGTTGGAGTAACTGAGTTCTCCATCATATATGTATGTTTAATACCTCAATAGCTCTGTGAAAATTTATCCCTGGACACCTTTTTTTTAGATACAGGAATCATACTTACAGTGGTCTATGTCTTTTGTGTGGGTTGACAGTGCAAAAAATAAACTGGGTGTTATGAGGTCTGATAGCTGTGGAATACTGTTATAGCATGCTTACCATGCCCGTGAGGTTAACTTAACTCACATAATTGTATAGATTAAGACTGAATAAAATTAAGCAATATTTCCTGGTGTATCTGGAATTTAAAACTGACTTAATTTGGACTTGGACAAAAATACAGTAAGTGATACCCAGTAAACCTCTTTTTGAAGAAGTCACACTGATGTATATAAAAGCAGTTAGCCTAATGACGTTTTCATAAAATTATCAGCAGAAACAATCATTTTTAGTTTCTTATGGGTTTGTGATGCTCTTCTTATCATGAGACTGACACTTTTAAGGTTTGGTGTGATTGGGATCATGCAGTTTTCTATTTAAAATGTTTTCTGCCGACCTAAAATGATTAAATTATGTTGCATCTGGTGAGGTTAGAGCTTGTTTAAGGGCAAAAAAAGCTGGATTTATTTTTTTAATGAGTAAGTCTCATGTCTGTTCTGTGCTCTGGCTTCTCTTATGACATTTGATGAAATTGATTTGTAATTTTTTTTTAAATAAAGAACATGACATATTGATCAAGAGCTGTCAATGATCTTATTTTCATTCATACTGATGTGTTAATTCATATAATCTGGGCTATAATTATTGATTTCCCATGTATGACAACCAGGCTTAATCTCCAATGTGAGTTAGAAGCCCAGTGCTGCAACAAGACCATATGGCTGCTTCCTTTCTCTTCCTACATTGGCTGACCTTTGCAACTCATGCTGATGACTTTCTGCTCACATACTGAAAGTGTCTTAGTTGAAGCTGGCTGGCTGCTGGCCCTCCTGCCGTTGCTGTCTCTCAGTATGAATACTGGTAACAGTATTAGCCTGATTTGCCTTTGTTTTTGTTTTTTTGTTTTGTTTTCACTGTGAATCCTATAAGCTGAAACTTGGGAGTTTTGGTCCTTCTTCCATCTTCCATGTGAGTGAGCACAGTGCACCATCTGTGATACCTACATATTCAAGCTAAACAATCATCATCCTGTATTCACTATCTGTGTTCATACTGCTTACAGTTGTTGACCTTCGAACCCAGAGGTAGCAGATGTTGTTAAGGGTTAGCTACTCATCTATGTTTACAGCATTACACCTTTCCATGCCGCTGGTGTGTTTATCAGAAAACAAAAAGATGAGGTGCCCTTCCAATTTGGTCCAAATCAGAAGGAACAAATAAAAAAGCTACATTTTCTTTTCTTTTCTTTTTTCTTTTCTTTTCTTTTTTTTCTTTCTTTTCTTTTCTTTTCTTTTTTTTACTTTAGCCCATACTGCCCACCTCATCCATCGAGCCAATCAGATGAATAGACAAATGATCAAGGTCCAATGCGCTAGGGGTGTGGAAATGCTTGTAAAGCATTAAATAGGAGGCATAAGCTTGAGTTCAGATTACCTTTGCTCCGCTTCTTTGGGACAGTCCCGCAGAAAACAAGGGTGGGTTAATTTTTTTTTTCCTTTCTTTTTTTCTGCGTGGGGAAATTAAGCATTCGCACCCACCAACGGAAACGCACGCATGCCCACTAAACCCAGCTGAGTTCTTCTGACAGGACGTATTTGCAGTGTTAAACCTGCTTTGTGGAAGTAGAGAGGATGCAGGGTCGCGAACAAGAAGCGCCCTCCTGAAGAAACCGAAGCGCGTGGAAAGGATGCTGCGCTCAAGAGAAGCAGGTGTATCCAGGCAAGGGAAGGAGGAACGGGGAGCAGAGCAGGAGCACAGCGATTACTCTAAACGAAAACTCATCTGTTTAAGCTGCTGGTTAACGCGCCTCTTTTCTTCATTGTAACTGGATTTTTTTTCCTCCAATTCCAGCTGGTGACAAGGAGAATGAGGACGCTATGAAGCTGATGAACGCACGGGTTATTTGGAAAACACGGTAGAGCCAAAATAACAATAATAAAAAAAAACTGGAAACGGTTTGTTGGCTTCTTACAGCTGAGATATTTTCTTTGCAAGCAGGTCGGTTAATCATCTGCAGGAAGGATGACCGGAGCACTTTTATCAGCGGAGTCACTCTACATAGGAATGGAGGTGGTGATTGCTCTCGCCTCTGTGATAGGGAACGTGATGGTGGTTTGGGCGGTGAAAATTAATAAATCCCTGCGAGATACCACCTTTTGTTTCATCGTCTCCTTGGCTCTGGCGGATATTGCGGTGGGAGCGCTCGTCATCCCTTTGGCCATCACCATCAGCATCGGACTTCAAACTCACTTCTACAGCTGCCTGCTCGTGGCGTGCACGGTGCTGGTGCTCACTCAAAGTTCAATCCTAGCCCTGCTGGCTATCGCGATTGACCGCTATCTTAGGGTCAAGATCCCCACCAGGTAATAAAGGTTTCTCCCCGAATCACGTGTGGAACGTGTGATACATGGCATTGTTAATTTCTGTTAAAGTGATGAGGGTTATTATGGGTTGTTTCTCTTATGAACCCATAACAGAGGTCAGCGCAGCAGCTGTCTTCCTGAATATTGATCTCTATAGGTCTCGTTTCTCTCAGGAAGATGGGCCACTTCCATTATGTCTGTTTTGGGAATCTGACGCACGTGACAGAAGCGTGCACATCTACCAGCAGCTGTAATTACTGCGTCCTGTGTGTCTGTGCCAGGTAGTAAAAAGCCTCAAGCTTGGTGTCAGTGATGTTTAGTCTCTCCCTTTGTATTTAACGCACATGTAGGTGGTACATGCTGAAACAAAAGCCAGAACACTCAGAGGTGTTGAGGTGGTGAGCAGCAGATAAGTCGCGCCAGTAAGAGATTGGGAATTGTCACAGGATTCATTAAGCTTTACCTAACATCTTGGTCTATGAATGTTCAAAGCAACTAAATCATCACTTCTTAGGTTGAGAGAGAATATTTTATGATAATATTTTTTTCTCCAGAAATGGAATCAGTGTAACATAATTTCCTGGATCAAAGCTCTGACGTTTATCATTTTTCCACTGCACTTGTTTTCAAATCAGAATGTCATCTCTTCTGGCAGGCTCTATGCTCCATGCTGCTCTTCAAACACAAATCTAACTGAACATATCTGTCCCCTAATCAATACTAATCCAACACATGACACCTGTGATGTCAGGGCTGAATTGCTGGTCCAGTTTGGCTTCAGGCCCCTTCAGCAAAGATCAGGTCGTCATGATGCAAATATTTACTCTGCAAAAACAACATCAGGCACAGTAAATATCAACCTGTGATAATCTGGATAAGATCCAATCGCTGCTGCCCAACATGCTTTCTAACATGAGCTGGATCAGATAACCGTTTTCATTTCTGCCTCCAGGCAAGTATCAGGCTGAGTCTCTGTTTAACTTCTTGGTCTAAAGACAAGGCAGCATTAATAGGATTTCAGGGCTGCTGCATGGTTTACCTGCCTTTATCAGTTATACTGGATGATGTAAAAAAAACAACCGTTCCTTCCTGAACCTGTAAACCCTGTAGTATCCCATAATAGTACAGCTTTTTTCAGCTTGTTTTATGCTGCTGCCTGAACTGGGAAATATCACCAGGACAATTTTAGCAATTTAGTGCTTCTCTTAACAACAGATGCATAAACCGCAGCAGGGCTGCAAAGTGCAACCTTTAAAGCTTTCAGAGACTTAAATATGTCCTGTAGGGAGCAGCTTGGAAAGGATTCAAGGGCTTTTGTTTTAGTCCTTTTTGATTCACGCACCTTTAGTCAGCCCAAGAACAACATGAAAAATGAACTAAAAAGAAAACATTTGTGCTCCAACAGTCCCTTTAGGAAAATGCTGACATCATGTTTTTTTCTCCTGCAGGTACAAGCGAGTGGTGACCCCCCGGCGAGCCGGCCTGGCCGTGGTGATATGCTGGACGGTGTCTTTCATTGTTGGGCTCACACCCATGTTAGGGTGGAACAACTTGAGGCGTCTCCAGCAGAACGGCTCCATCAGCGCCGACCTCGTCATCACCTGCCAGTTTGAAAACGTCATCAGCATGGACTACATGGTCTACTTTAACTTCTTTGGCTGGGTGCTGCCGCCGCTGCTGCTAATGCTGCTCATTTATGCAGAGATCTTCTACATGATCCACAAGCAGCTGAACAATAAGAAACTCAACACCAACCACTCAGATCCTAACAAGTACTATGACAAAGAGCTGAATCTAGCCAAATCTCTGGCTCTGGTCCTTTTTCTCTTTGCGATCAGTTGGCTGCCCCTCCACATCATCAACTGCATCACGCTCTTCTGTCCCGACTGCAACAAGCCCATTGTTCTCCTCTATATTGCCATCCTGCTCACGCACGGCAACTCTGCCGTCAACCCAATCGTCTATGCTTTCCGCATCAAGAAGTTCCGCTCAGCCTTCCAGAAAATCTGGCAGCAGTACTTCTGCTGCAAAGACACGCCGGCTTTGGATTTCCAGCACAGTGACAGGAAGGAAATGCCCAATCTGATGCCGCTGCAGACCACACCACTCCAGTCCACTCAGATGGAGAACCATAAATCCAATTCACTGCAACAACAGCAGCCTCCATCCGACCAGAAGTCAGAAACACCTCAACCAGCGAATGAACATCCGCCGACACCGGAGCAGAACGCAGTCGAAGAAAAGGAACAGCTCTGATGGCTTGAGAAGTAAAGCTCCAAGCACGAAGCATGGACTGCTACACAGGGCTGCGGGAACACTGGTAATTCATTTACCTTTCCTCAGGTGGAATGTGTTCTTTCAAAGTTTTATCAGGCAGCAAAATGAAAAAAAGTGGGGAGAATACAGACAAACCTGCAATAATGGATGTCGATTTGACTTCAATTCTGTGTATTTATCTAAGTCGCAGACTGGAAATATTAAGCTCGACTGTTGCATTCAGTATGGTGAAACAGACGGTTTGAACTTCACACAATGTGCTGTACTAGTTATTGTGGTTGGTCAGTATCAGATATAAAAAGTAACAACTCACTTGAGTATTTATAGATTCAATATAGCAGGGTAATCTTACAGTACAAGTGTGATACTGTGTATGTTTGAACTGACAGTGGCAAAAGTATATGAATGTAATCATGTAAATATGAGACTGTAGCAGCACAGCTGTGAATTCTCGTTTCTTCATCAGGGTCTTAATTGCACAATGTGTAAAGGAAGCAACACTGCAGGAGAGATTTTTGCAGCAAAGTGCTGCAGTGAAGGTTTTTTTTAACTCCTCTCCAGTGGACCTCAGGCCCTCCTTGATCCAACTACGGTTTTCCGTGGCAGGAGAGATGGACAGCAGATGGAAGCAATGGGAGGACTTAACGTTTTAGAGGCTACATGCAAGAAACTTGTAGCAGCTACTCATGGGAGAAAAACACACGCTGCACTTAAAGCTCATCCTTGTTCAAACTCCACACCAGCTGGTGGTCAAAATGGGCTCTTTTTCTCCCTTCCTCCCAACACAGTGATGATAACATCAGGAACATTTACCACCACAGACTGTGGCTTCCATGGCCTTATATGATATTTTTGAGTGAAATTAACTGAACTCTGACCTAGAAATAAAAACTTGAAGATTGTGATTATTTATTACCCTGTAGTCTCAACATTTTACATATTGCCAAACTGGAATATCTGTAGATTGATAAATAATTGAAATGCCACTGACTTAAACAAAATGTATGGGAATGCAATGCTATTTTGTTTTTGTCCTTTGTACAGACTCTGTGTTCAGGCCAAAATACTTCACAGATGTTCTAAATTTAAGACAATCTCTTTCATTAGGTTAAGACATTTTTTGTCTTAAACATCTCACAGGCAAGGAGAGAGGTTGAACACTTTGATGCTTGAAGGACTGGAAGAAACCTTAAAGCAGTCCACCTCTTGTCTGTTTGGTTTGTATAGAGAGTATATGGAGGGATGGATCAGATACACAGATTAAAAGGAAAAAATGATTAAGCTGGTATAATAATTTGTTTTCTTTAGGTATTGAAGTGTTTGCCATTGTGGTTATCCATTAATTATTTTATATGGAACTGTCAAATTTTTGGAACAAATGTTGCTGCTGATCGCAGAATCCAAGCGTGCGTCCTAGAAATTGTAGTTATCAACTGATTTCCAACAGCAAATTGGATTTTGAAAGAAAGTTCAAGTAAACCAAACTTACTATCTATTTAGCGAGGATAAAAAATAAAATAATGCACTTGCCAAACCACAAATTAATACAACACACCTAATATCTATTTATTTATTTAGTATGTTAGAGTAACATAAGCACTTTGGTTAGGATATAAAGCTTTGATTTGATTTGACTTTCATTTATGATGCAAAGCATCGTTCCACATTTGACCAAAAGCACAATTACTACCAAACCTTGAGCAAAGTGTATTTTTTACAGAGCTTGAGTGTAATCCAGACCATCAGGTGTCAGAGTCTGTTTTCTATGCAACTACTACAGCCACATACTGTAGTATGTACAACTAGTTGATTGCAAAGCTTCTTTTTCAAAAGAGGTTATGACTAAAC
>JBBDHI010000014.1:13995243-14009450 GCA_037177115.1 Craterocephalus stercusmuscarum
GAACCTTCACCTGGACTCCTGTAAGGGAAATGTGTGTGTTTTTTTCCTTTTTTTGACCATGATTTTATTTATTTATTTATTTATTTTGTTGCTGTACATCTTTGAATGTGAAAATAAGCAGCCATTGTAATCAGCTGTATTCACATATTCATGTAAAAGATTAATATTTCTCAGTTTTTTGTTGATTATTTATTTCTGTTGCTTCAAAGTGTCCAAAAGGCATCAGGAAATGCCAGCTTAGAAACCACAGCAAAGGTTTAGAGAAGAAATCAGCTGTGAAGTGATGAAGTTCTCTTCTCAAAAAGAAAAATTCAGAACATTTTTTTTTCTATCTGTTTGATTCTTCAGATGATTCATCACATCCCGAGTCGCAATTATTCCACAGCGATCAAACCTTTGTGCCTCACGTTAACCAACATTGCACTGGTACCTTGCTGAGTGTCAGAAATCTCATTAATGTGGCAAAATAATGCAGTGAGTGGCTGTTAGATAAGAGTTGAGAGTTGTCATGGCTCTGACAATCCATTTCCCCTCTCAAATTGTGAATCCCTTTGATATGTGGGGACATAAGAAGTTCCTGAATAGATCAAATAATCCGAGTGAAGGCTGCTCACTCTGTGTTGTCTCCTCACAAGCTGTTAACAGAATCACTTTATTTTCCTACCTCAGAGATACAGTAACGCTTGCTTAGAACCCACCTGGAGGAGGATGGACTCTGTGATTTATCGGTAGTAATGTTGACAAATAGCTTTCATAAATAGATAACCAGGTTCAATCATATTTTTACACAGCATAGAACCAGCATTTCAGCCTTTCACTCTATTTTTATAATGTTGGATTTTACAGGAATAGTGAATATCAGGTGCAGGAGATTTCGGATAAGGGTATTGTTTACAAGGAAAGAAAACACTGGAGTTGTGTTTCCCGTTGGACAGCAGAGGTGACCTTCCCTGCAGGGACCAACTGTCCGTGGAACTAATCTGAGTGTTTACCGCATGTCCTGAAGGAAGAAAGTGGACCCTTAACATTTTATTATTCTGCAGTAGACTGCATATGCCTCAGATTATATGAAACTACAAATGTAAAGCTTTGAGTTCCTAGATTGTTGCATATTAGCAAGAAAAATATTGAATACATATTTAAGTGCACGTGAGACTGATTAATAATGTAGTGATGGAATAATAAGAGAGCAAGTCACCGCCACACCTCTGAACTTGCCCTTTGGTGACTTGCACATATGTGAATCAATATTTCCTCTGCTGGTTTGTTTCACTCATGTTTCATGTCAATTATAGCTCTGCATTTGCAGAACCACCATAGAATTCCCAATCCCCCCGAAGGATTCCATGTGGCTCCAACAGGGCACAAGCTCGGAGGAAAATGCTTGCCATGATATTTATATCCCCGTAAAGAGCTTTTTCATTAAAAATGGAGGAGTGGTTTGATCTACCTGGGCTCTGATCATGCAGGCGGCATCATGAATAAGCAAGTGTTGTGTGACCCGGTGCTGCTGCACAACAGGAAACACAGCTCTTAGTCAGACCTCTTTACTGTTGCAACATCTGTCGAAGGGAACAGCTGTAACACAGACAGTTGGGACCAGAGAGGAGGATAGGAACTGCAGGCTTTTCACACTGTGGCGGTGTTACACAGCAAAGCAGTGAACATGATCCTCCCTCACATAAAGATCATTGTTAGCACTGTTCCGCACGTACGACCTCACAGGGAACCAATCAGTCATAAAAAGAAGAAAAAGGCCTCCACTTTCTGCCTTTGCTGTGAGAGCATCTGTGTCAGACTCATGTGTTGTGAAAATAAAGAGTAGGAGCATCAGTTCCAGGTTGGCATTGCAGCAAATGACAGGCTGCATCCCAAATGATGAGCTCAAAAATTACAAGTTGGAAAAAGAAACAGACGATCAAAATTTGCAGCAGATGGAAAATTTGCATTTAGTAGCAAGTGAACATTGCCAATTAACTTGTAACTTTATGCAACGTATTTGAGCTGCAACAAACACATCAAGTGCCATCAACGATTTCTGCCAACTAACCCTTAAAAAACTGTCATCAATTATTTTTTTTAAAAAAGGAAATTGTTTCAACACACAGCTGATCCTGAAAACATTATCAATGAAGTCTGGCAGCATGTGTGAAAACTCTTCACAGCTTTAGAGTGCAGCAAATAAAAGAATCTCAGTCCCCTTTTAATAAATTATTCAGCAAACAGGCTTTCAAAATTAGAACAACATTAATATTTCATCTTCTTTAAAAAAAAGAAATGATTGCCTCTGGATTTATCTGGAAAATACAGCCTTGAAGCGCTGTTGTAAATTATAAGGGAGGCTTGCTTCATGACCAATACACCAAAGAAAAGATGGAATAAATCGCTCACAGGATTTAATTCAAAACTCGAGCTGTGATGATTTGTTGCTTTGTTAGCTGTATAATTCACATCTTTGGAATATTAGACCTTTTCCATAGGCAGCATGCGGCTGTTAAAGATTGATATTACATCTTCTTACTTGGCACTAATTCCCTGAACCACAGTTCTATTTCTACCTCTGCTTTGACCTCATTGACTATCCCTGTGACAGAGTGCCACCTGCTGGCAAAGAACAACCGTTTACATAAAAGGAGCTGGGAGAAGTTGCTATTGACTCAAATCCCGTCCAAAGCCTTTTATTAAAAATCTTTCGAAGGCAGTTCCAAAAATGAGCATGGCTACGTGACAGGAACCAAATAACATAATGAAGGGATGTCTATAATTAAACCACAGTGCAGGAATAAAGAAGCAAAAACAAAACAACGCATGATACAAAACCACTATTACAAACAATGATAAATTAACTTTAAAGCAGGGTGTTCATCATTTCTTTGTGAAATTTAACCACCATGTGGCAAAGATTCGTACACAGCTCTAAATAACATTTCAGCAGCACGGCAACTTAATCAAGAGTTTGCACATCAAAAGAATCCATAATACAAGATTAAAAGAAAAACATTGTGTATCATTCATTTCTATCATAAACAACATTTTTCATCTTTTATATAGCAACTGTTTGGAGCCACTCACAAATCTCACAAAGATCCTAGACCGTGCTGGATACAGCAGCAGGGTCGTCAGCACATGTGCAGCCACAAACAGTAATGTCAAGGTTCAAGTTGTTTTGCTGCATTATGGGAAAAGGACAGAATAAGCGCAACAAATAGGTCTTTGTCCCGGGGGAACATGTTAGATTTATCTAAGGTCATGCGGGTTCAAACCTCAGGAACCACACATAGGGAGAAAGAAAGCCCAGCAAACACACATCAGGAGGGCAACTGCCTGCCTCAACAAGTCTGGCAGAGTGTGCAGAGGCAGATGAAGTGCTGAGTGTGAGTCACTTCCAACCTGCTATCAGCTGCCTAGCCTTTATCAAGGAGGGGAAATTCCCATCTCTTTTCCCGTTTAATGAAACAGTGGTTTGGAAAACCTGCTGAATAGGCTTACATTACATTCTGAGGAATGAAAGCTCACAAAATCCTTTTTCTGGGGGTGGAAGGGGGGGAAGGGGGGCATTGTTAAAGAGACTTTTTTTTCCTTTGTGGTAGATTTAAAAACAACTCTTTTAAACAGTTATGAAGGCGTTGCTCCATGTGCAGTTAAACAAGCAATAATATTTTTCGGTGCAATCAGCGCTCCCGTCATGGCCCATGGTTTCGCTCGTTGTGGCTGTCCTTTGGATGGCATCCACCCATAAAAGCCACTGCTTATGACTGGCAGTAATTTGCTTTTTGTGGTGGTGTAGAAAGATGCCTGTCCATAAAGTCAACACAACCCCCGCCTTCCTTGACTTGTTCTGCACTGGCTGCAGACACAGTCGTGAATGGCCAAACTTACATGTTAATAATATTAATAAGAATTTATAGTTACATTACAAGCTTATACAAACTGCTAATATCACTCAAAATGTGATATCTCCCACAGACCGACTGATGGCTTTGTGTTTAAGATGCATACCGTGACCCACAACAACCTCGCTCCACTCCCTGCTGAGACTTCTGCTTCTTCAGTGATTCCCTGTGTTTCCTGTAACTACATTTCAAAGGCATGTTTATCCATTTTCATACATTCCCTTATGGTAATGTTACACAGGTAAACCACAGAAGCAAATAAAGATTACATGTTTAGGACTTGAAGCCTCTCATTGCCCAACAAAGCACCAGGAATGTTAGCATCAAAGGTTGCAGAACATCTGTACACAAGCAGTCATTCAGTCTGAGAACTCGGTCATATCCTGTTTCACTCATTAGTGCCAGTGTGTCCTAATTTAGTGGAGTACCTGAGTGGAAGCAGAGGAAGTATTAGTTGCCACTAAGGACTCTGACAGCACAGGAAAGAACCCAGTGATAAGCAGTAATGGTTTACAAGGCATGCAAGTTTTTACAGCTTTGATCTGGTCTGCATGACTCTGTGCTTTAATCTCTGGCAGCGTAATAGTTTATTTGCCTCATTGGACTGGGAATCGATGATGCCATACAACTGTTTCAAAATTGCATCACCTGTTTTCTTCATTTCTGTAAGGTTTGAACCATATCTTGATTTCTATGTTGTTAATTCTTAGCTGGGTGTGATTATTTTTAACTTTTTCTTCTGTTTCTAAAAATAAATTCTCTGTCTTTCTCCTGATTCTTCAACCACCCCACCCCCACCCCCACCCCCCACCGACTTATGTGACCAAATGTTAGCACATTAATTCAGAAATATTCCCAGAGGTGACTAATAGTCTGGATTTGATAAAGCGATCAGTAATGCAGAAGTAACTCTCCTGTCTGTTTCCTCTGGGAAAAATGAGTCAAAGCAATGACCTCCTTTTCTGCTACAGCCTCAATCAGATGACTATACAACTTAACAAAACTCTTTGTAGACAAGTTGATCTGGAAACAACATTTGAGGACTTGACATATATTTTCTGCCCAGCAGTTGTTTTCTTTGTTATTAGTTTTTAATTGGGTTCTCAGTTGTTTTATTGGTTGTGCTCTAAGGATCACCTACAGTAATCACTTGCATTATCTTCAGCCAAAAAGGGTTACAAATATTCTGGGACATACTGTTAATTCCATTACTCATTTCATCATTACTGTAAAAATAAAATTATGAAACTTGAAGGATAAAAACACAAACTGAAATAGGAAAAAAAACCCAGAGGTTTTCTTGGAAAACCAAAATACACTGTTTAGTTGGCTACAAAAATAAAACTACCCCCAGAATAACTGCAAGGCACAGCAGAATCAGCAAGGCCTGGTAAAGTACCTGAGAAGGGGTGATTGGGTCGCATTTCCTCCACATCAAATACAGTCACAGGCCTGTGTGTTGCAAAGTCTCCCAGTCCCACCGCAAAATCAACAAGCCAGTCGTCATAAAACACAAGAAAGCTGGCCAAAAACCACATCAGCTGCAACAGACAGGAAGTGATTTTGCATTTACAACATCCAGCTGAGAACATACCATAAGACATAAACAGTCTGTTTAACAAATCAGTTTCAATAAACAAGGCAAGTCACAATTAAGGACAAAGTTACTAAACTTGATATACAGCGCTGAACTGTAAACACTGAATCTAGGTCGACTGAAGGAAAATGAGAACACGATATAAGTGAATTTTGGTGGAATCGGGCTTTCTCCCTAAGCAACCACTGACCTTAAAATGCCAAAATTCAGCACATGCCTCAGATATCTCGCTGTTTTTGCAGCATTCTGGATCTCTGTGTGTTTTTACTGCCCAAGAAAAAAACAAATATTGTAAATATCATTTAAAGAAATATAACAAAACAAAAACCTCTCCCATGTGAGGAATGTGGTCTCATTGCTCTACTACATTATCCACTTATATGATGACGCAGTTTGCCCACTCATATGGATATATAACGTGTGCCAACAGGCTGTGCTCAGACTCAGTAATTTTTGGGAAAATGCCATGCAGAAATGTGTATTTTTCAAGGTTCTCTGCCAGATGTAATTTTGGGAGCAAAGGGCAACACCAAATGAAATGTGTCATTCGTTAAAATGCATGGAGCCATATTCATTAAAGCTTTGACGCCATGAGAAATCAGTGGCAGATGTTTCCAGAGGAGAGCTGGGGATCCTGTTAGGAGCCACACAGAAAGAAATAACCTTGTGATTATGGCTAAAAAAGGCAACAAATGAGAGAGTTCGTGTCAGAAACTGTGGCAGCTGAAACTATTTCAATGACCAAAAAATACTGTAAAATAAAAAGTATCAAAGGTTGCAGCTGGTATTCTTTTTGCCTGTACATTTCTAGCAAATATGTATCAATCTCTTAGAATGCCAATTGTCTTTATTTTTTTTAAGTCAACAAATGAGGTACATTTAGGAGCTCAGAATTACGACATTCAGACAGAATATTAGGCCATTAAAACTTGACGGATGTGAGTGTGAGTGTACAAATGTGTGGGAATGCTTCATAAAAAGATATGACAACATTTTTGAGACATACTCACGGCAAATTAGTAAACAGGAGATGAAGGATGTGTGTCAAAATGTTTGACACATCAAACATCCTTTTCCCAATAAGCCACAGACTAATTTTATTACACCCCCTCTTCACTGATAGACGTCTGCTACCATAAAAGGATGTGCAGTAAATTCTTTAAAGCCAAAATGAAGGAGGTCTATCTCAGTTTAGGGCTAAATTTAAGGGTGTGATTTTATAAATCATGATCATAAAGATGCTTGTATGCCTGCTTCTCCCTGTCTCACCTCCCTGCACTGCTTTGACTTTATAGAACTGTTCATAAGATTTGTTTATTTTCCTATCTCAGAAGAAGCAGTGGAGCTACAAAGTAATTATGATTTCATGATAAGAAAGAGGTCAGTAATGTGTTCTACTCAAAAAAGAAAAAAAGTCCCTCATCTGCAGCTTTGGCCATGTAAGTACTTGTAGGTTTGCAGTGAGTTATGACATAACAAACACATCTGCCCACATTGATTCATACATCCCAAAATATCAACATTTAGTCGTCACTTGCAAACTGTTCCATATGAATAGAAGATTAACTGTTAACTTATATTTTTCTAAAAGGAAGTAAAGACATGGTTGTGTTGTGCAAGTTTTTAATACACACCTAACACAGTCATGATGCAGAGATGTGCGTGAGAAATAGAGAAGTGTGCTGATCTTTGGCGAAAATCACTAATAGCATGTGGTGTAACATCAAGATACTTAATTGAGTAATTTGGGAGATGAAGCCATTGGGGATGTTGCATCAGCAAAAACTGTGGAAATGAAGCAGGTAGTTCCCAAAAAATCTGCCAAATAAGTTCATTGAAGTATATTGCCTTATTCACAACGTCTTTATTAAATTGATTTTTAAAGCGTAAACTGGCATTTAAAGGAAAAGAGAAAGGGCTTTTTATTCATTTAGCCTGCCTTACTGATGGTTTAACCTCGTCAGAAAAACAGGAAACAAATTCGTATTTAAGAAAAAAAAGGAGAACCAAAGTTTTTTATATATATATATAAATACTGAGTGTGGAAATAGAAGTGTCTGCTTAGATCCCATGAGCAAGTTCTGTAAAAAGAATACCAGCATATAAAGATTAAATAAAAGGACAACAAAGCAAAGAAAATCTAAATAACTGTCGCCAAGGGATCAAAATAATTTGAAGAGCTTCTAATTTAGTTAATTGGTGTATGATATCAGCTTGTGTTTTATCTTATAAAAACAATACAAGGCATGCATCATAACTTGCAATAATTGGATTTATCCAAAACTCTGTACCAAGACTTCCGTGTCGGAAATAAAAAAAAAAAAAGCTGCTGTTTTGCAGGTCATTAGCTCTTATGTAAAGTTATATGTGTCTGTTTTGGAAATTCCCCATGCCCATTCAACCCATGCATCCTGTCAAGATGTAAGTAGGAGGACTGAGGTTTATTGTGGGCGGGAGTGAGGTGAAGTGACTAAGACTGCTCCGTATAAATACAAGGTCTACAACCCCAACCAGAAGCAAAATAGAGACAACACAAGAGCCTCCCATCAAAACAAAGAAAAAAGCCGACACCGAAGCAGCTGATCTTCAGAGAACTTTTTTTTCTTTAGCTTTTGTGTAACTTAGACTTTGCCAGCAGCAAACTCTTTGTGTAGGCTATATTTTTGTTTCTTTTTGCACTAGTCTGCAGTAGATCTCAACATGAGATGCTGTGTTTTAGTTGTGTGTTTACTTTTGGGGATAAGCGTACAAGATGGATGGGGCATTCCCCTCAAGTCAGTATTTGTCACCTTCCCAGGAGATGTCATCAAAAACATGACTGATACCGAGCTGGCAGAAGTGAGTAGCAGATGGTTCATTTTGTTTTGACTGATGGAGACTCCCAAAACAGGGTCCAGTCAAGCTGTTCACACAGTAATTTGCCTACTGAGAGATCTGCATGACAATGTTGATGAAAATATTTACTAACTAAATTCAATCCGCAGGAGAGTTTTACAGAGAACTGATAAATGTCCTGAAACACAATCGGAAAATGCAATCAGTGTTCCAGTTCATTTAGCATTTAGTTTGAAACTCTGATGGGTTTTGTCATCTTCTTCTCCAGAGTTATCTAAAGAAATTTGGCTACATAAACACAGAGAAGCGCAGTGGCTTCCAGTCTTTGGTGTCTACCTCCAAGGCACTGAAGAGGATGCAGAGGCAGCTGGGGCTGGAAGAGACCGGTGAGTTGGATAAGCCAACCCTGGATGCCATGAAACAACCTCGCTGTGCAGTTCCTGATGTGGGGAATTACAAAACCTTCGATGGAGACCTCAAATGGGACCATCATGATGTTACTTACAGGTTAGTGGAACAACAAAGAGCTTTCCTGAGTTTCTGATAGGATTAAATCAGCAAGTAAATTCATTGAAAATGCTGACTACATATCATTCTGCTGTCCTCCACAGGATCCTAAACTATTCTCCAGACATGCAGAGCTCTCTGATCGATGACGCCTTTGCCAGAGCCTTTAAGGTGTGGAGTGAAGTGACGCCTCTGAGCTTTACCCGCCTCTTTGAAGGCACAGCTGACATCATGATATCATTTGGAAAAGCAGGTTTGTGCTTGAGATGATTTTCATGTGTCAGTATCACACAGTTGTATGTGAACTATCACTGATAGCTCTGTTTTCTGTTTAGATCATGGAGATCCATACCCATTTGATGGTAAGGATGGTCTTCTGGCACACGCCTATCCTCCTGGTGAGGGTATGCAGGGAGATGCCCACTTTGACGACGATGAGTTCTGGACTCTTGGAAAAGGACCAGGTAGCCACACATAACATAAAATGAGATGTTGACTCCCTCTAGTGTTCGCTTTAGAAAATGCACCCAATACTCAATATTCTCTTTCCACAGTTGTGAAAACACTCTATGGGAATGCAGAGGGTGCCATGTGCCACTTCCCATTTACATTTGACGGAAAGACTTACACCAGCTGTACCACTGATGGCCGCTCAGACAACCTGCCCTGGTGTTCAACCACAGCTGACTACAGCAGAGACAAGAAATACGGTTTCTGTCCAAGTGAACGTAAGCTTGACGATTTATTCTCTAAAGCAAACTACAGGTCAGAGGTCACTGACAGCTTATGGGGCAAAAGTGAAACTCACCTATCTCTGTTTTATTTCATTGTTCTGACAGTTCTGTACACATTTGGAGGAAATGCAGAGGGTGCTAAGTGCGTCTTTCCTTTCACCTTTCTGGGAGAGAAGTATGACAGTTGTACCACAGAAGGCCGTAACGATGGCTATCGCTGGTGTGCTACCACAGACAACTTTGACAATGACAAGAAGTATGGATTCTGTCCCAGTCGTGGTGAGTCACAGGGAGCACAATGCAGGAACACCGTCAAGTGCTGCCACAATTATTTGCTACTTTCAACTATTGTTAATATGTCTCTGTTTGTCCAGACACTGCTGTAACTGGAGGAAACTCTGAGGGAGAGCCCTGCCACTTCCCCTTTGTCTTCCTGGGAAAGGAGTACAACTCGTGCACTAGTGAGGGAAGAGGAGATGGCAAACTGTGGTGTGCTACTACCGATGACTACGATGAAGACAAGAAATGGGGTTTCTGTCCCGACCAAGGTGAGTAGCAAAAACTCAAAACAGAAGATGGACCAGGTTGAAATCAAACAGACTTTTAATTATTCTTTATAATTCATTAATTGTTCCACTGGGGCTGTTGCAGGTTATAGTCTGTTCCTGGTGGCAGCCCATGAGTTTGGACATGCCCTTGGTTTGGACCACTCCAGCATTAGAGAGGCTCTAATGTACCCCATGTACAGCTACGTGGAAGACTTTTCCCTGCATCCAGATGACATTGAGGGCATTCAGTATCTTTATGGTGAGGTCATGACGCTGCGTTTCAGCTTGCTTAATCATTTCAGTGATACATTTTTAACTTTTTCCTTCAACCAAAATTTTTTTCAGGAAGCAAAACAGACCCTGAACCCACACGCCCTCAGCCCGACATTCCTACCACTACTCCTTACCCAGACCCCGATGAGACCGACTCCACAGATGAACCTGAACCAACCACAGCCGTCTCACCTGTGGATCCAAGCAAAGACGCCTGCAAGATCACTAAGTTTGATTCAATCACTGTGATTGAAAAAGACCTTCATTTCTTCAAAGATGGGTGAGAAAATTATCTTTCAACTCATTGAACGTCTTTTTTTAACCAAATAAAGAAACAATGAAGATGTTTTAATTTTTCACACTGATCAACAGACATTACTGGAAGGTGCCCAGCAAGGGGGAATCAGGACCCAAGGGACCCTTTTCTATTTCTGAGAGATGGCCCGCTCTACCAGCTGTCATTGACTCTGCCTTTGAGGATGTTCTCACCAAGAAACTGTACTTCTTCTCAGGTAAATGCAGCATCACTCCACTGTTTGACAGACCACCAACACATAAACCAAATGTCCTATTGATCCTTATGATTATGTCTGTAAAGTGCCATGAGATGACTGATAAATCATGACAAATAAAGCTGAAATGAATTTAATTCCTTCTATGCAGGAACCAGATTCTGGGTGTACACGGGGCAGAATGTTCTGGGTCCACGCAGCATTGAGAAGCTTGGTCTTACCAATGGCATTCAGAAGGTGGAAGGGGCCCTGCAGAGGGGGGCAGGCAAAGTGCTGCTCTTCAGTGGGGAAAATTTCTGGAGGCAAGTTAATTATGTGCTTATAACTATTTGTTGTAGGAAAAAGAAAACTGAAGTTCATATTAATTGACTATTTATGGATTTGGATTTTAACAATTTGATGTTTGTTTGTTTTGGTTTTTTTGTGTCCAATACAGGTTAGACGTGAAGGCCCAGAAAATTGACAGCGGCTACCCAAAATATATTGATAGCATCTTTGGTGGCGTACCTAATGATGCCCATGAAGTATTCCTGTACAAAGGTAAATAAACTTTTTAATTAAGCTCAATTAACAAAGCCAGCAAATAGCTGCACTGCTTGTAAGAATATCATACATTTCTCTTTGTTTTAATTCCACTGTGTCTCTTTTAGGAAGTTTCTACTTCTGCAGAGATCGATACTACTGGCGGATGAATTCCCGCAGGCAGGTGGACCGCGTTGGCTACGTGAAATATGACCTCCTCAAGTGTGCCGATACTTCAGGCACCCGCTACTGAGATGTTTGCACAGATGAGCTGGAAATTGTCTGCAGTGTTGTAGCATCCATTTGCATCTGCAGGTGCCCAGGATGATGTCATGCAGTGTTTGTGTATTGCGCCTGTTGTATGTTTGTGCTCTCTGGGGTGTGATTAATTGGCCCTCATTGATGTTGGCTGATTATAAAACACATGGCTTTGGCCTTAACATAAATCAAAGGCCGAGAACAGAAAAGCAAATTGATGTTTGGCACTCTTCTGCCCCTCAGTCTATTAATCTGTGAACTGATGGTTATAGTGGCCTTAAATTTGAGACCATAACCATAATTTAAACAACTGCTATTTGGATTAAAATCCAGATTAGCAGCATCGTTTCTGTCTGACAGGTTCAGACTTTTGGCAGTATTAGATTATTTTGGTATTTATAGCCATAACTTTAATATTAATATTTTGTGTTTCAGGCTTATTTGTTTTGTATGATTAAATGTGTTTTTTTGGAAAAGGCTTTAAAGCCAAATACTTGCACTGGAATGCAACATGTCTCCTTCATTTAAATTATTTATGAGACTAATAATTTTGCATAAATGTTTCAACTTTCAATGCAATAAAAAAAACTTGGTGAGAACAAGCTACCTCTGTCAGCTGTCTAATTCATCCAACACTACACTGAAAAAGATCATATGCACTTCTATTAACCCATTCGCGAGGAACTGAAACTGACATTTGATCGAGGAAATACCAAATCTTGTGAATTCAACCAAATTTATGTGAGGATGTTTTAGAAATTCCCTTTAGAAATCAACTAATAAAGCTTGTGGAGTTGTAAGGAAGAGTGGCCTGGCTGAAGTTAATAAAGAACGACTTAACTCTGAGTAAATACAAGATACACAACCTCAATCAGAGGTATCATCGGTAAAGGGAAAACATTTCCAGTCTACAAGAGAATCATTTTCTTTACTTTGTTTCTGTGTGTCTGTCTGTGTGTATGGGGGAGGGGGGCATATTACTCCGCATCCCCGTTGCGTAATACGTCCTCCTCTAAAAACAATAGTCCACGAAACTATATTGTCATCAGATAATAACACGCACATGATAATTCACGCTCATTTAAAACATATAATAAGCTAAAAACAATTTATACTTCAAGGCTGAGATTAAAAATACGCAGCTTTCACCAAAAATAATAAATAAGATCCGGTTGGATGGACAGGAAGCAAGGAGATACTCATGGCGCCCGACTAGAAAGAACCAACAATTGTGGGCTCCAAATTGGTGGTCCGTTCAGCGCCTCTACACTAAAAGATACGCCTCCGATCGAAAATACACGGTAAGAAAAAAGAGCAGTAATTCAAATGTAGGGTAAGAGAAATTATTTTCATTTTCTTCACGGAGAATATTTGGGCGGTCTACGGCCGCTGAGGCCCTCGAGGTCCCCAGGCCAGGAGAGCTTACAGAATGCCTGAGTGGAAAATACTCTGGTGTGGAATGGCGACACGAAGCAGGCAGGATAAGGGGCAGCTAGGCCTGCTATAAACGGCTAAATCCTTCTGTCTGCCATTCACACGTTAATCTCAGCCCTTCTACGCCGTTTATGATAACCCCGTTTTTCTAAAAAATAATATTTATAACTACATGTTATTGTTCAATAACAAATGACCCTTTTTAGATGTGGATGTTTTGTTTCAGTATCGTTAAGCATTAAGTTGGTAGAGCTCCTTAGCTAACATGAAGCTAACGTGCGAGTTGTCGAATCTAGCCATCGTGAGCTAATGTTCCATTATAACTTATGTCGACCGTTGTCTTGGGTCACTATGGACGGAACATGATGTGCTTCTCCCTTTGATTTTATATGTTCAAATACTAAAAAAGATGGAAATCAATTTTAAGAAATGCTCAACATGATTAAAGTTAGCAGGAAGGACCACTGTCAACAAAACGAAAGGCATTGGATAAAAGTCTACAAGTAAACATTTTTGTATACACAGTCATGCAGAAGAAAATTGTTAAAAAATATCCCTAAGCAAAGTCCCTGAGATGAAGCATTTAAATTAGTTTTAAGAAGTTATTTTTGTCCTTCTGGGACACTGAATAAAGTTCATATTCACATGGTCTTTAACAAAACCCGCGGCTATGGTGGTGCAGGATATTTGTCAATGTGATCTTACAGCAATTATAAAGATAATAGTCAATTTACCAGATTGTGTAGCCTGTGTCCATTATGTTAATAAAGCTGCAAGGAAAATCACAAAACTGACTTAATTGCATCAGTTTATTGGCATCCACAAGTCTGGGAAATAATACCAACAAATTTGTATCATTGAAATAACAGATCTGAGTTCCTCTGGTTTGAACTGTTCATTTTTCATTTGGGTTTCTGCACATGTACTATAGGTTTGGAAAGAAACTATTTGGATGCTGTTTACTGGCCAAACAATGTGAGATCAAAAGAAAATAAGTCAAAATTTGTAAATGAATGAATGAAAACCTAGAGGGAGTATTAATAATAAAAAAATAAATATCTCCCTTTTTCAATTTAGTGCTGAGCATAAATAGT
>JBBDHI010000014.1:14011259-14023146 GCA_037177115.1 Craterocephalus stercusmuscarum
TATCTCCGGCTACATGATGAATATCAAGAAAGGGTTCCAAAGTGTCAATCAGCACGGGGGTGAGTAAACAAATGAAGAGACATCATTCTGAGGGCGGAGTATTCCTTTAAGTCTTATTTCTGTTTTTAAAATGTACTGAAGGCTCACAACTTAGGAAGTAAATCTTTTCAAAGGGAATTTGTGAAATCCATGTGTATGTGTTTGTGCGGTGCAGGGGCTCCTATGGTAGCACAGATGTCATCCTCTGCCCTGTCTAATCGTGTAGCAATAGAAGCTCTCGCTGAAGGTCCCACATCCACCTGCCTGGACCAGGGAGACCCGCAGGGCAGTCTGGAACCAGACCAGCCTGATGATCAGCCTGGACACTCGGGTTACCCTGAACAAAGCAGCAATCAGCCTGATCAGCCCCAACACTCCCACCCTTCCCAGTACATGGACTGCAGTGCAGACGGTCCAGATCAGACGGAGGAGTCTTCCTCGTCTTACGTGGAGTGTTCAGTCGAGGAGCCTGACCAAACTCGCTCCCAGTCAGGATTTCCCGACTACAGTGGGAATAACAGTGACCAGGACCTGCCTGGATACGTGGAGTGCAGTGGAGCTGACTCAAATCCCACCAGCCGGAGTCACTATGTGGTGGAGTGTAGTACCGGCTATCTTGGGTGTGCAGTGGATTACGAAGAACGGTCCCATCATTCCCGCGGTTACATTGACAGCAGTGCAGACCACCGGACTCAGACCAGTCGGCCGTACGTTGCGGAGTATGGGGGAGAGTGTATAGCAGCCGCAGACTCTGAGCAGCCGGGTTGTTCTCGGTACCAAGCAAGAGATGATGACGATGATGACGATGATGATGATGACGACGATGAAGACGACGAACAGAACCAGGATCCAGATCAGCCGCAGCACTCTCAACAGCAGCCCCAGCGCTCCTGCTATACGGAGAACAGCAATGGCCCCGAGACATCGGCGTACGCCGATGACAGCTCGTCCTCAGAGCACCTGCTGGCAGATACGGCCGGGTCAGGCGGGCTTCCAGAGGCGCTGGAATGCAACGAGAGCCAGCCTGGACTCTACATCAGCAGCAGTGGTACCTACACAGCCAATCCAGACCCTGAACTCGCCCAGCAAAGTTCGCCCAGTCAGGAGGAGCCCCAAGGCTCCCAGGATGAAACCCGAATGTCCAAAGGCACAGAGACATCGGTTGTGGCGGAGTGCTCCGGAGACCAGCCACCAAACCTGGCTGAGTTAGAAGAGATGATGGAGGTCGTGATCGTGCAGCAGTTTAAGTGCAAGATGTGTCCGTACAAGAGTGCCTCCAAAGACACGCTCATCAACCACATGAGAGACAGACACTTCAAACCAGCCGGTAAGGTTTCTGATGATCTGTGACAGTAATACTGTATATAACTGGGCTGGCTTTGTTTTTACAGTCATGTTTCTGTTCTTTTCTTTTCCTCTTCAGGGGAAATGCCAAAGAAGCGTAAACGTGGACGGCCTCCTAAAAGTGAGACGTTAGCCCGTCAAAAGGCGGAAAGGGAGGAAGCAGAGCTGAGGAAAGCCGCAGAGATGAAGGCTGCTGCACCAGCAGAGGAAGAGGAGGATGATGTCGTGGATGCTGGAGCTATTGATGATCCTGGAGGTCAGGGAGAAAAAAAGGGTTTTTAGTCTCTATTTATGCATATAATTATAACCTGCCCTTTACATGTCTCTTTCTTTTAACCAATGTGGTTGTCATTTAGCTTGTCTTTTAAATATTTTGCAATTTTTTAGGTTTGCTGCTAATTTCATCGATTTGTCCAATCAAATTTTGTGCTGTTTTGTAACATTTCAGTTTTGTTCTTTATATTCAAACAGTGCCAGCTAGATAGGCTCTTGTTATGCAATGACATTAAAGGAATTCTACTGAAATTTAACTCACCTTTTAATTCATTTGTGCGTAGTTTTCATATGACCCTCACAGCGCTCGTCTCTTTGTCTCTAGAGGACAGTGACTATAACCCGACAGAGGAGGATTCTAAAGGAAGACCACCTGCTACGCTGAAGAAAGCAGCTACTCCCATTTCCTCCTCCTCCTCGCAAGGGCGTCCACGACGAAAGGTTGGCCGTCCGAGGAAGTACTGCACTTCAAGTGAAGGCTACAAGAGCCAGGGTGGGTTTTCGGTTTATTGGAGGGGGATAAAAAAAATCCCATTTCAAAATTTTCATCGTCTTTAAATGTTTGTTACAGAAGCAGAAAGCCTTGCTAAGAAGTCCAAGCCTTGCACAGATGCAGGCACCGCTGAGGAGGCAAGCTCTTCTGGTTTAGGCAATGGTCCAACAGATGGAGACGCAGCTGAGGGAGCAATCAGCCAATCGGACTCAGAGAACAAAGACCCTTCATCCAACTCGCAGCCAGAAGAGGAGTTCTTCCCAAGGAAGCGCGGACGGCCGTCCAAGCGCTTCCTACGCAAAAGATATAAGAAGTACATGAATCGAAAGTAAGTCGGATTATTCGGGCTTTGTCTCAGTGAATTTCATGTAGTTAAGGCTTCCTTCCTTCACTGCGTTGCAGTCGATACTATAAATCTCTCAAACCGCTTCTGAGACCTCACAACTGCTGGATCTGTGGCTCCCGTTTCCTCACTCAAGAAGATCTGCGCTTCCATATTGATTCGCACGAAGGCAACGACCCAGAGCTCTTCAAATGCCAGCAGTGCAATTACCACTGCAAGCGCTGGTCTTCACTCAAGGCTAGTAGATTTATTCACAATATTCTGTTAACCACAGATTCCCCGCCATGTTTACCGTCATTGTGTAGCACTTTAAATCACTGGCCTGTGTTTTACAGGAACATATGTTCAATCATGAGGGCACAAAGCCGTTCAAATGTGAGGAGTGTGATTACACAAGCGTTTATAGGAAGGATGTTATTCGGCACTCAGCAGTCCACAACAAAGACAAGTGAGTAACTCATGCAGCCCACTGGATATGCTGAAAATGTTTTGTACTTTGTGACTCAACTTTTTTTTTTCTTTTTTATCTTGCAGGAAAAGAAAAAACGATTTGGTAAGACCTCATTTTTGCAATGTATGAGTGTCCATCGATTAAATAAGAATAGCTGTATGCATACTTTAGTCCTGACTTAACCATGTACCATAGACTGTAGAGTGTAAATCTTGCAGCAACTCAGGATTCAATTTGATTCCGATTCTTGGGGTAACAATTTGATTCTGTATCAATTCTCGATCTTAAATTCACATTCAATCCTCTTTTAGTAACAAAACGTGTTGATTAGCTCAGTTCCTCTATGAGCCAGAAACAGCTCTGAGGAATTGTTTCATTTGTTGAAAGAAAACTGATCATTTTCATCAAAAAAACAAAAAAAAAACAATTTGAACTTTGCTAACCTGACAAAGTTTAACATCTCTTTGTCACTTAGCAGCAGCTTTGAAAGTCAAGCTAATAATTTTTAGCCTTTTAAAAAAACGATTCTTGGAAATTTTGAAACGATTCGGAATCTTGATGAGCAAGAATCTTGATTTCGATTAAAAACAAATTTTTTCATCACCCCTGGTGGTGGAATTGGTGCAGGAATTATGGGTTGGTAGATTTGTCGTTATAATTCTTGAGGATGGTGGATGTGAAGAATTACCACCATGGGAGGTGCAGTAGATGCCCATGTGGAAGAGAGTGGTGAAGTAACATCCAGATTAGTGCTAAGTCTAGCACTAATTAGTTTAGCTAAAGAACAATGACCTATAACATGTCAAGTTTTTAATGTCTCGCCTGATGAATGTAAATCTAATTCTGCTGCAGGATCACTGCTGCCACCTTCTGATGTGGCTGCTTAATCTTGTTCTTTCTTTGACTGCTTACTGTAAGCAGTCGACCCTGTGACTCTTGTCCTCATTCTTTCAGGGACCAAAAGTGTCGGCATTCCCCTGCCCGGTGTGCAGCAGGGTATACCCCATGCAAAAGAGACTGACCCAGCACATGAAAACCCACAGCTCGGAGAAACCGCACATGTGTGATAAGGTGAGGGGGGAAAATGGAGAAATCAGCATTATTCCAATCAAATGTTCCTCCTCCACGTCTGCTGTAAAAACCTCTTGTCGACAATGTCTTTGTTTTTGCAGTGTGGCAAATCCTTCAAAAAGCGCTACACGTTCAAAATGCACCTGCTGACCCATATCCAGAGTCTTGGAGAAAACAAGTCAGTGCTAGAAACTTTCTTTCGTCATAAACTTGTCATTACGCTGCAACATTGAAACTACTTTTAAACAGTCGTCATGTTGTTGGGTTAGTTGGTGTGTTGTGATGTCTGGGTGACTCTTTGATGTGGGTTTACCAGGTTCAAGTGTGAGTTCTGCGATCATACATGTGAAAACAAGAAGCTGCTGCTCAACCATCAGTTGTCGCATACTAACGACAGACCCTTCAAGTGTGACTACTGTAAATACGCCACGTCTAAAGAGGAGTTCCTCGTCTCCCATTTGGCCATCAAACACACAGGTCAGTGTGTCTCAGACAAAGCTTTCATGCTTTCATTTTGCGGATTAATATTCAGTATGCACTCACGTTGAGCTGTAACTCTTTACAGGGGAAAAGCCTTTCTCCTGTGATATGTGTCACTTCATGACCAAGCACAGGAAGAATCTGCGTCTCCATGTGCAGTGCCGCCACCCTGAGGCCTTTGAGGAATGGTCCGTGGCTCACCCTGAGGAGCCCGTGAGGACACGACGAAGACCTTTCTTCACCCTACAGCAGATAGAGGAGCTGAAACAACAGCATGATGACACACAGGTACTTCAGAATACCATAGTGAGTGCTTTTCTTGCTATTCAGCACAAGTTCATTTGGTTTTCTGCTTTATTATGTGTGATATTTTGTGGTACTGGGAGCAAATGCTGTGAACATATTTTTCTGTCTCATATCAGGTCACTGTGGACTCTGCAACACTAGAAGCCATGCAAGGTATTGAAAATGCATCAGTGTCTCAGGATGCATTGGGAAATACTACCATCATCTATCAACAAGGTCAGTGACATGTTTGTGATGTTTATGAGAAAAGCCCATCTTATGGACAAATGCAAGTTTCTGTTTTAATGTGCTCATCAGCTGAATCCAATGATATGTCTGCTCAAAACGCCCTGGATCTGCTGCTGAATATGAGCAATGCTCGGGAACTAGTTGGAAACTCCCTACAGGTTTGTCAGGATTCTTCTTTACATACAAACTACATGTCGAAAATATTTATTTGGTATATATATTTTAGATCTAGAAAAAACAAGCAAATTGTTCCTATTTTTCAGGTGGCTGTACTGAAGTCAGAGGGAAAAGCTGTGGAAAAGGGTACAATGAGCACTGTGACTGCCATGCCGGGCCAGGCTCAAAAGATTGTGACCTTCCACGTGTCTGAGAACGGTGAAGCAGTGCTACAAGAGGCGTTCGAGGCTGCCACCTCTGAAACAGGAGAGCTCACCCACATCGCCATAGAAGCTTATGAGGAGGGTGGAGATTACAGTGTGGTGGAGCAGGCTGCAGGAGAAAGCCATAGTCCTGATTACAGGTAACATAACACTGGAAACGGGATGAGTTCATCAGTTTTTTATTACTCTTACCCTTACTCTAAAGCATATCAAACATCTATTTGCAGTAATGGTGAGAGCAGTCCTTCTCAGGCTTTAGAAGTATCTGGGTCAGACAGCCTGAAGGGTGATAAGTACTATCTGACCTCAGCACTAGCTGATGGTGTGTTGCAACAAGTAGAGGTAACTATAACTGGTGACTTTTAATTTTTAGTATATAAATACGTCTGCTCCAGTTTCTTTTATCTGACATTAGTTTGTTTTTTGTCAGCTAAGCAGTGAAGCTCCAGCCTCACCCACTGCAGCGAGCTCTCCCAGCCTCAGCAGCAAGAAGTTCTCCTGTCGCATCTGCATGGAGTCTTTCCATGGGCGCTCTGACATGGAGAACCACAAGAGGGCGCACTTGGATCCAAGCACCTTCAAATGTCCCGATTGTGAGTTTACCTCCACCTCCTGGCCTGAGGTGAAGGTAAGTCTCTCAGCTGTTCTTTCCTCACCTTCGTTCTGCACTCGCAAACTGTTGAAAGAGTTTCCACTGGATGGAGCAAATTTTCTGTTTTGATTTTAACAGGGTGAAAAACTCTTGTATGTGTGTCTTTTGTTCTCCTCAGGATCACATGGAGCTGCATTCCTATCTCCGTCCTCATAAGTGTACAAACTGTAGCTTTGCCTCAAAAAACAAAAAGGACCTGCGCAGACACATGATGACCCACACCAACGAGAAACCGTTCGCTTGCAAAATTTGCGGGCAAAGGTTGGTCCATAACGCCTTTTCTGCTGCATTTGGATGTAAGAAGCGCTGAACAGCTGTTAATGAGCGTGTCTTTATGTTATAACCTCAGATTTAACCGTAATGGCCATCTGAAGTTTCACATAGAACGTCTCCACAGTCAAGATCATCCTGGTCGCAAAGGCCGGACCACCACAGGTCAACAAACTATCATCGTCAACAGTGATGAGGAGGCTTTGGCCACGCTGCAGAGTAAGAAACGCGGCTCTACACAATCCCCCGCCACCAGCAGCGTTTGGGCTAATGATTAGCTGGTTTCAAATATAATGGGGTTTTAAATTTTGTTTGCTTCATTTAGTTTGAAACTAAAATCCCAAAAATAAACATTGTGGTGTGTTTGTGTGTGAACAGCTTTACAGGCACAGACGGTCATCACTCCGGAGAGGTTACAGGCCCTGGGACAGGATCACATTATTGTTGCTCAAGAGCAGGCGCTGTCAGACCAGGTACAGCTTTAACTGACTTTATACACAACGTTGTTGTTATTTATTCTCTCAAACAGATTATTTTTGCCTCCAGTACATTACCGCTTTGTATTCTCTGTCTATCAATCAGGAGGACGGTGCATACATTCAACAGATCACCACTATTGATGGTCAGACAGTTCAGCACCTGATGACTGGAGAAAACCAGGTTAACTGAACCTTGTTGCTTTTTCATTCCATTATGGTCTGTTTTAAGATTTACAATAGTATTGGAAGTAATAGGAAGCTTAAAGATAATGACTCTCATATTCTTTATCAAGCATTAAACCATCTTCATTCTGAATTTTCATCATATCCATGCACCTGTTGCTATGCAACTGGAACTCAGTTTGTGAATGTGGATCTATGAAGATGCTTAATCTGGCAACACACATCCACCTAACAGCAGATGCCACTGCCTGACCTGACTGCGTTGCCATGTTTGGATATGGAGAGCAATACAGTGGAGGCAGTATTGTTATGTGTTCACTTTATATTACTTTCAAAGAAAATAAAAACGCACTGCACCGTGCTCCACTGATGTCCCTCTTCCTCTGAGTGCAGAAATTACTTTAGTTTGACAAAAGCAAAACACTGGAAAGAATAAAATGACCCTTTCACCATTTCTCCATCCTTGTGGCGACTCTCAGATAAGTCCTGGGAACTGGCAGATGTTATAACACGTTGGCTGGTAATATTTAGTCATTTTTATGGTAAAGTTTGCAAAGAAGTTTCCCAAAATGAAAACAGTTTTCACATTTTGATGCAACATTGCAATGTCTCCAGATAAGCTTAATCCACTTCTGTCAGAGTTAAACATCTAGTGGTAAGACATGAGGCCTTACCGAAACTGATTTTATGCTGTCACAGCCACAAAGGGAGCATATGAGGTCTTCCACTCTTTTTACACGCGAATCACACCAAATAGCTTCTCCTTGTCGCTTTTATATTCATCGCTTTTATTGTACCTCACTTATCCTAACTTCTCATGACTTGCCCCAGCTTGTCTTTTTCTTGGCTCCTTACATTATACTGTATCCAAATTGGCGGCAAAGCCTCACCCTGCAAGCAGACGCGGTTGGATTCTTCAACCTTTGTTTGTGGAACCTGAAGCTGTCCTTTCTGAACTCAGAGCAGAGATCTTTAATATTAACGGACTTTTCTTATAAAATGTCTCACAACACAAAAAGATCCTGTGCACATAAAAAACTGCCTGTTTGATATTTTGTGATATTTTCTAAATGATGTGATTCTGAATCACATTTGTGACATTTTCTGTTCCAGGTCCAGTACATCATCTCACAAGATGGAGTGCCGCACTTGATTCCTCAGGAGTATGTAGTAGTAGCGGATGGTGAAAACATACAGGTCAGGTTTTCTCATAAGAGCTCACTTTTAGAGAATTATTCATTGCTTGACCGTCTGCTTTCTAATCGTCCAACAGATGTCAGATGGACAGATTATCCAGTATGAGCACGAGCAACAGGTGAGGCGGATTTTTAAACCCACTGCCATCAAACTAAATGTGTTCCTTATTTTTATGTCAGAAGGTCACTGCTTCAAATTATGTGTATGTGCAGATTGCTGTGAGTCATGATGGCCAGATTCAGTACCTACCCGTCAGCTCAGAGCAACAGATAATAAATCCGGAGGACTTGGAGGCTGCTGCTCATTCTGCTGTCACAGGTAAGCACTTGGGAAAAACCCTCACTTGCTATTTGTGAATTTGTCAGACGTATGAGGTACTTTTATATAGTGCTCATCATAACGTGATCCATCATCACCCAGACCACAAAACCAAATCTCATCTTTGTTTTTGCAGCCGTAGCGGAAGCAGCCATGGCCCAGACCCAGACGGTCTATGCTGAGGCCACACCTGAGCAGCTTGAGCAGCTGCAGCAACAAGGCATTCAATATGATGTCATTACTTTCACTAACGAGTAGGAGTCCAATTAGAAACCGCCGTGAGTTTAAAAAAGGTGAGCCCAACAAATGTATGCATTCGAGCATTTATCTGGCTGAAGCAAAACCTCGTCTCTTCTGCAGCATCATCGGCTTGCACAGCTGCTTTACTGAAGATCCACCGCTTCTGATTAATTCGGATTATTGCATTCATTGCTTTTAAGTTATTCGTAGGGGCTGTGCAGAGTTAATTTGAACAAGGTTTGTCTGTTGTGTAATTCCTGAAACTAACTATTTACGTGCCTCGACTGCCTTGACCTGCAAGACAATGTTATCAAAGAAAATAAAAAGGCTTCTTTTACGTTTTAGGAAATATTGACTATTTTAGTTTTCGAGTGGAATTTTTTATTTGTAATAATTTATGTTGTTGAGATTCTACAACATGTTTAATGAATATTAATGTAAATACTTTTTGCATTTGTCTTCTGTTGTATTGTGGATGACATGTTTTGATTTAGTGGGTACAAAGTGTAATATAAGTCAAAAGCTGACACCAAATAAATCTCCTTTATGTATATGTGTGTGTATTTCTTAGTGTCCAGAAACTTGCTTCTTTTTGTACTTGAGTAATAAGTTGATTCAGTTGTGGAGTAAGTGATTAGCACATTGCGAGATATTGCATCATACAGTAATAACGGATGTCCTGTCATTTTTCAACATTGTTGTGATTAGTTTGAGAGGCTAGTGCAACAACATGAGCCCATGTAAAACGTAATGAAATCCAACATTAGCGCACAAATTAGAAAATCAAAGATGAACCGAGTTTCATCCACACCCTTGTGAACTGTAATAACACATTTTCAATCCCATCTACAGTACGCATTTTTAAAAAGCTGGGGAAAAATGGCAAAAGAAATGATCTATTGGTTAAATGCGAACATCAAAATTAAGGAAGTTCTTCAACATGAGAGTAATGGTTTTATCCTACATCATATGATCGCTATAGATGAACTGAAAACCAATGGTCTTGTAGCCTTTAGCTGAAGACACAGAAGTAGTGCTGCCAGCTGTAACTGCAGCTTCATGCAGGCTAAAGTTGCCAATGAAAAGTTGATTCGGACACACTGCCACCCAAATGAGCCTGAGCTCACAAAGGACTGACAGAAAATGTAATAACTGTCTCGTAGTCTGCTTTTAGGATTTGTTAATTCTGTGGAAAATGGTATGGTTGGCTTGTTACCAGCACACACAAAAAAAATCCATCATTCCATCCATGATGCAATGGTGGTTCATTTGCAAAGGCATTATGTTTGATTAACAAATGTTTTCCTCACTTGGATTTAACATGAAAATATTTGTTTTGTAATTTTTCTTGTTATGCAGGCTTTTGCTCTTTTCATGCCTTTTCCTTGTAAACAAATAATGCATGCAGGCAAAATGTGCTTGCACATATCAAGATATACCAAATGTACAGGAAGTTATCTCAAACAACCAGAGCACATCTTTATGTTTTCCCCATCTTATGAACAAATGACTTCCTCTTCTTTCCCCTGAGGAGACGCCTCAAATCAAGACAAGAGAGGAGTGCGATGATTACTTTGAAGATGAAGCTTCCCTTCATTCTCATTCTTTTAGTAGGTGAGGCTGAAAAAAAAACTATTTGCAGTTTTCTACTTCCTGATGTTTGCTAATACTTTGACTAATAGTGCTTGTTTCCCAGACCTTCCCTATCTGAAAGGGCAGCAGACGGTTGAGGAGCGTCAACACATTTCGCTGAGACTCTCATTTCCTCCGTTTTACAACAGCTACAACAAGTCCTGCTGCAAACTGTATCCTGGCGGATGCTACAAGCTGATGGACAGCCGAGGATATATCTGTGATTTCCTGAGAGGGAGGGTTACACAAACAGCTAAAGATGGCTGGATAGAATTTAAAATAGCAAATGTGCAGTTTGTGGATGGAGGATATTACAGATGTGGAGTTCTGGGAGCACAAATCCAGATTTACAACGACTATTATGTTGAGGTTTTTGGTAAGTTTTCCTGTGTGCATGAACACAGCTTCATGGATTATAGATGATAAACAGTTCTGTTGCAGCTTTTGTCTACTTTATCTTGATGTCCTAATTTACATTTAAGAATAGCTTTAAATTGTCAAATTGATGATGTTGCATTTTACTGAAGCTTCAGATCACCTCAGCCACTCTGAGCCTCCACTGACAGCAACCATCAAAGTCCCCAACAGCTCCACAAGACTCCCAGCCTCCACGGGTCCGGCCCTGTCGGAGGACCGCAGCGGTGACAACAGGTCTGCGCTCCTAAGCTCATCATTTGTGTTGCCCTCTGGTTTTCCAAGGAACAATGTTCATCTGAATTTTGCTTCCTCAGAGCTTCCTGGAGTTTTGCTCTGCTACTTGCAGTCATTGTGTCCATTACAGTTATGATTTTCGTCTCTGCAATGACTCTTGTTGTTTGTTGCAGACTCAAGGCCAAACGTGAACAGTCAGGTAAGCAGTTCCCTAAAAATGATTATCCCAAAGCATTTTTCCAGTCTTTCTGGAAATAATACATTGTTCCGTTTATTAGAGCAGACAGCCAGTGTGATGTGTCGTTCTTCGTATTGTTTTGTAGACATATATGGAGAAACCATGTCTGAGTCATCGACACAAGAAGTTCCGGTGGGTGCAAAACAGAGACATTTATTCTCTGTGACTCATTGTCACAGCATGTTTGTGTTTTTAGACTTCCTCTACAACACTGTCTCTTAACACAGTTATTTTCTTCTAGGAAATAAATGCTGTAGTCTACACAACCGTAGACTTCAGAGCTCACCGGGAGCCCGAGGAGATGTACGCAAACCTGAGGATGCAAAAGATGCAAGCAGGTGTCCCGGATGCGGATCATAGTGGAATGGTGGAGTACTCTACACTTGCAATGCAACTCTGATTTCAGTTTGGAGAACTAAACATACAGCTGGTCCGTTTTTTAGGGGTTTTTAAATGTTTAAATGTTTAACATTGAAGAGCTTGGAAAGTTCTTACAGTATTTTACCGCTGCCTGTGATCAGAATCACTGTGATCACTCACTACAGCTTTTATTTCTTCCATTTTATCCTACTTTATTTTAGTTTTAACCATCTTTATTTTTTGTTATTAAAATAGATCG
>JBBDHI010000014.1:14050872-14073193 GCA_037177115.1 Craterocephalus stercusmuscarum
GTTATTTTTTTAAATACCATTAATCCATTCTTTAGTTAAGTTCACTAGAGCGGAAATAAGTTCACTACATACTGTATAAAATATCATGATAAAAAAACTGGTGGAAAAAACTCGAATATTCAAATATTCTCATTGGCATCTGGAATGATTTCCAGGGTTTTTTGTAAATGTGTGAGACGATACATGCTAATGAATAAATATACAAAGGCTGGCATGTTTTATTTTAACAAAACTCATTATAAATCTACTAACACAAGTCAAAGTCTTGGTAGGAGGACCGTAGAGAAATGTGTTGCAAGAAGTGGTCAAAGTAATTCAATGTCAAACTTGACCTGTTTCACCTGTTGGGAGTCGGGTTACAGTGCAGCTGGCTCGCAACGCAACCAAGAGAAGGTTGTTTATAAATCACTTCAGAACAGGAGTACAGTTTCATTTCACTTAGCATCAGTCGTACAGCTAATGTTTCAGCATCAGCAATTGCATTTATTCCATTTATAAGCACAAATATTTGAGCACGCACCATACCGGAAAAATATGGGTTGGTATTTAGTAATCAACGCTGTAAGTAATCAGATCCTCCTCATGTTCTTTTGCTATTTGAAGCACAGACTGTTAATTTGAACTGTTTCATCATCAGTGTATTTACCTGCAGGACTAGTTCTGCTTTCTGTAGCAGTCTTGTGTAATCTGTCAGCCTGTATGGAGGATGGATTTAAAGTTCACATAAATTGACTGGCAAAGTGTGACTTGCTCTCATGTGCTGCCTTGATGGGAGACACTCTCCTCAAAAAGCAAGATCTCCTCTGATTGGTCTGTTCTGGTGGTCTGATTAGACACCGCCTACCATTCTGCACCAGTCCATCTTAAAGTCAAAATTAAGAAGAAAAAAAAAAGTATTTCATCGGATTTACTTGTTGAACAATTTAAAACTGTGTGGACAAAGAAAATCAATGCACTAAAATAGAGCCTTTAAATCTGAATTCATCTTTTCTCATCAAAACTGTTGTTAGAGAAATGTAATCTTAATTTACACTGGTAGATTTTTTTAAAATCTACATTGTTTACACCAGCACTTTCCTGCTAGAGCTCTTCCTCCTTCTTTCTTCTTGCTGCATCACAACCATGTGCTTAGATGGTGTGAAGCCATCAAGGAATGTGTGCATTATGTAATTCACATGCAGCAAACTGAAGAACCCTCTCTGATGAGAAGCTCAGGCAAAGTCAATTAGTCTTTGTTCAGCATTTAGAAAACCTGTGATCTTACTGATTAATGATATTCATTGGCCTTTTGTACAGGCAGGAGAAACAAAAGAAATGGCAACAACATGGCTCCATAACCTTGGCAGTGTACCAAATATGTGCCTTATTGTTGTTAAAAACTGAAAGTATACTCATGAATTCGAAACATTTTTTGGTAGATAAACATCTTTTTCATCATGATTTCAATTTGATGGTTTCAAGAAGGCTTATCAAAGTGATGCCCTGTAGTCAAGCCTAAAAGGGTAAAGGCAATAACACAAAAAGCACAAAGTAAATCAGTCATGTTATGTTATTATGACTGAGTGATGTGAAAATGGTGAAAAGGGCCTCCTAGAACTAGGTGACGAGTCTGTTATGGCTTTTGAGTTTTTTACTGTAAAGTTATCCAGATCACTCATTGCACTTGCTGGTTGGAACATCTGCCAATTTAAACTAACTCATAGTTAAAACATCATCAATCAAAGAGATACACGGGATTAAATATTTGCTCTTCCTGTGATACACACTTGTTTAATGTGAACACTGTTTAGACATTCAGTCCAGTGCAGTAGCTATAATAAGAGCAAAAGAGATGGAAAAGTAACCAGGTTTAATTGCAGTGTGACTAGACTGTTTCAGCGCTGAATGACTTACCAAGGCAAAACAGTTTTATCATCTTTTGTTGTTGACCCGCAGATTTTCATTTTGTACTAAAGCATAATTGTTTTATATTTATATAAAATATCTGACTTAATCCTCTGCATCATGTGACAATTCCAACTGTCTTTTCTCCCTTTTAACTCCAAGTGAAACAAGAGCCATCATGAATCTGTTTAGGAGGGACGCCATGACCTCGAAAAAGGAAAAGAAAGAGGTCCAGTACGAGGATCCTCCAGATGGAGGTTGGGGCTGGATGGTTGTGCTTCACTGTTTCCTGGTTAGTGGACCTTCATCATTTATAATCTTTTATTTTCCAGTGAATGTTTTATTTGAGTTAAATTTCAGGATTCAGTAAAATACTCAGCTTGTTCCTCAGAAGTATCCATATGGCTGAAATGGCCAGTGACAGCTGTGAGAATCATGCACATGTTGGTTCAGCCACTAGTGATCTCTGAACATGTTGTATCTGTTTATCAGACGCAATGCACTTAAAACATAAGAAAAATCAGGCCATATCCGACTCGCTGTACCATCCATCTTTTGTTAAAGGCCACAATTGTTTCCCACCTTGACTACATTAATGCTCCACTGCTTCTCACAGATGGTCCAGAGTATAGAGATGTACAGCTTGGCAGTAACTGAATCTTCTGATTTTGATATCTTTAACAGATTTGTCCTAAAAGACTGAATATGACTTTAACATGTCCTTGAAGAAAGCATGACAGGTATAACGCATAACAACCCATTATCATTGTTGTTCCTGTGCAGGTAAATGTCCTTGTGATGGGCACATTGAAAAGCTTTGGGATCTTCTTTGTGGCATTCCAAGATGAGTTTGGAGGCTCAGCAGAAAGCATCAGCTGGATTGGTTCCATCATGTCCAGTCTGCGTCTTTCTGGAGGTTTGTTTTGTTTAAAAAAAAACAACTTGTACTTAATCTTTCAGTTACTATAAATTGACAACTACAATAGCTCGCTGGCAACAGTGCTACTTGTTGCTACAGTAGTTACCAGTTTACAGTAACTAAGTGGCAACTTAGTAACTGTAAACTGTTCCTGAAGCCTGTAACGATTTTCATTTTTTGTGAATGTCCAGCACAGTTGTTGCTGGGTAGTTTTTTTATGTTTGGTCATTTGTTTGTTTTGGATTTTCTTTTCTTTATTGAGGTCTGATTCCAGGAAGCACAACTACTTCAAATTATATAACATATCCAAGTAAATTAGCATATACTGGCAATCCCTAGTAGTGACACTGTGAGGCCTATTTTATTGGTTTGAAACCCGTCAATCAACACTTGACTGATGTGAATCTGTTTTTTAAAGCGATTCAAAAGATTATGTACAATTTTCTTGAACTAAATAAAAACGAGACTTAAAACTATGGTACAGGCAAAGTCATGCGGTTGATCTAACACCCAGACAGAACCTGAAAAATCTCACAGGTTTTGAGTTGACTTCAATAAAGAAATTCCTGAACTGTAAAATATTGGGTACATACAGCTTTACCCCAGATGATATGACAACAGTAAATGGAATTTACAGCCAGGGCTAACACTTCACTCCCATTCTTGTTTTCTTTTTTTGTCTGTGTGCTTCTTTCCTGTCATGTCTGTAGCACCCATCGCCTCAGTGACCTGTGCCAAGCTGGGAACCAGAGTGACCTCAATCACAGGGGCTGTGCTGGTCAGTGGAGGCTTCCTCATCAGTATTTTCGCCAACAGCGTGGTATTCCTCTACATCAGCATGGGAATGATAGTTGGTGAGTTGAACAATGCCGCTATTTGAACACAGCTTGATGATATGATTTCTGGAGGATATTTATTCCAGGTCACGGGCTTATTTTGACTTATCAACCCCCATTTTTCTCTGACTGATGGAGTCTGATCATGCTAATCTTATTGTCTCCTCATAGGAATGGGCTTTGCACTATTATACCAGTCTTTCTCAGTGGTAACGGCCCTGTACTTCAGAAAGAGGTTGGCAACAGCATATGCGATTGGGCGTTCAGGGATGGGTTTGACCTTTGCCCTTGCGCCATTTACTCAGCTCCTTCTTGACAAATATGCATGGCAAGGTAGGCAAGATTTATCTTTTAATTGGCCATTTTGTATAAGTTTGTTTGTCTGTATGAATTTTGGTCCTAAGATCTATTTGCCGTCTGCAGGGGCAATGCTGATTCTTGGTGGTCTCATGCTGAATCTCGTGGCCTCTGGGATGCTTCTGCGACCCATCAAAGTGAGGCCGCCTGTTTCAAACCCTACCTCTTCGCCCATCCAAAAGAGCCCTGCTATTTCTCTCAAAAGTTCAGCAGAGTTCTCTAAGAGTTGTCTGAGTGGCTCTCCTCCCTTATCTAATGGTGTCTCCAAATCAGACTCTCTAGCATCCTCTCCTCCAGCTCATAGAGATGTGGAAAAGCTGGGGGAGAAATGTACTCAGGAACCTGAGGACCAGCCAGTGAACCCTGAACAAGCCAAACTGGTCCATAATGGTGTGAATGGCCATGAGTTCCACCATAACTCGGGTCAGTGTAAACCCACAACTCCAGACACCCCAACAGAGTTCAATGGCAGCATGAATGGGTCCAACATTGTTGGATTTCCCTCACATGCCAGCATGCCCAGTGAGGTGACTGTCAATAAAGCCAAAGTACTGGATTTTTCCTTGCTGAAGGACCCATTCTTTTGCATCTACACTTGGTCCTTGGTCTTCAGTCAGCTAGCCTACTTCATCCCCTACTTTCACCTGTCTGCCAGAGCAAGAACCCTGGGTATTGATGCCATGGATGCTTCCTTTATCATCTCTGTTGCAGGTGAGCTTTTATTTATCAAATAAGTTTGATACCCCTGAAATATTAGATATAATACAGTTTCACCTCAGGATTTATAAAGTACATTTTTCATTTATCATTAGTATAGCTATTAGTATTGGTGTTGTTGTTATTTTTTTTAATTATTGTCGTTATTAATATATATAACTAAAAAAAAATATTAAGCTATCTATTTACATACATAGAAATATATGCAGAGTTGCATATATGCACTAAGTGAAAGTTTTTTTTCAGTGTGCTTGATTTTAACTCAGTGGTAAGGCATTGACATAGACACCAAGATGTTGCCAATTGTCTTGTGAGATGAATTTTTAAATGTCCAAGACTGAATTTGGACATTGCCATCTTGGATATATTTTTTAAGAATGACCACAAGCACTCTGACCAAACAGAGTGAACCTAACAAACCACACCGTGTGACTTGACTTAAGGAGGCAATATGCTGAGTGTCAAGCTTGATCCCCTTTTGATGCAACTCTGAATGGAGGTAGGGCTATAAGTGCAAGGCTAAGTTAATATTTGGTACTCACTAAAGCAATCAACAGGGGTGCTGTCACTTAGCAGACAGTTGAGTTTGAGGATCTTTTCAAACAAACAAGACTTAAGTATTAGTTTTGATGATCTTTCTACTACAACAAAATTATCTAATATTACAGATAAGTGATTGGTAAGTTCATTAAACTAAGGGAATGGGGTTTTCTGTTAACTTAATCTTGATAGAAGGTTGGTAGAACAGAGAAAGCATAACCCTTTCACAATCCTATTTCCACCAATGAATAGTTAAATGAAGACAAAAGTTAAAGGGATTGGCCAAGTCAGAATCTAACAGAAATGTTGGGGAATAACCTGCAGTAAGAAGTTCATGAGAGGAAATCCTCCAACATTTCAGAGATTAAGCTGTTCTGTAGGAAATGGCTAAAATTCCTTCAAGCTAATGAACAAGATTGATCAATAGCTACTTGAAACTTTGAATCGTAGCTGCAGGAAGTCATGCCATGTCTCCAATTGCATGGGTTACATGTTATAATATTATTTCCATAATAACTTCCATGCAAGTCTGAATTGCTAGCTTTTATTTAACATCATTGCAAAAAGTAAGATATGCACTTTTCAGTCAGTGTGCAGTAGCATGAATGTCTTTGAATGCAACTTGCAATGTGTATTTGCAGTGACTGTGGAGAGGTCTTACCAGGTTTCTTTCAGACTGGATCTCAGAAGTGATGCAAAGAAGTGCTCAGTCAACTTCTAGGCATTAATTATTTGTGAGCTGCTCAGACTCTGCAGTCTTATGTAATGAATGTGCTTACATAAAAGCTGAACTTTGGTCTACTGGCCAGGGCGGGCGAGTTCAGCAGTATGCCATTGATGAGGCCCCTTCATCTGACCACAAAACAGCAGTAGCATTTTGACCATCCACAGTATATCTAATTCTGTTAGTGCTTGGTCAGGCTGTGCAAAATTAAAATCTGATGGTGCATTTACACATTTCTGTTTTAAAATGTGTCATTTGCTAATCAGTTGTCAGCAGACAAATGTAGTTTAATAAACTCATTTGCTATTCCTGATTTTATGATTTGAAAAACATAATCACTGTCTTTTAAACATTTTTCTTTCCGAATTGCATCTTTTCTGTGTGAAATTTGCGCATAATGCAGCAAAGCTTCATTTTGCTCTTAATGCAATGCATGTTTTTAGATCTTTTTCAAAAGATGAAGTTTGAGCTGTGAGGAAAGATTGTGAAGTGCTGTACTGGATGTAAGCTAATAATCCTGAGCAATATTTTCCTCAGGATTTGATGTGAAACCAAAGTTGGCCATGAAACATGAAACGTTTCAAACTGACAGAAAGAAATCTCAAGAATAATTTGTGACCTGCAAGAGAGACATACGCTTAAGGATTGAGCCAAAAATAGGGGTTAGATAATACTGCTGTATAAGATTACACAAGAAATGTTCAAACAAACTAACTGAAGGCTGGGAAACTTGTGTCCGTAAAGAAAATCCAGAAAATAAAGATGTCTGAGTTTTCCCTGAGGCACTGAGGCTTTACTTTGATGAGCTTTGTGCCAGCGCACAGGAAGACTGGCAGATTCTTTTGACTTGGACACGTTTGTTCTGTCACATTCTCTGGTCATGTGCACTGTAATGAGGGAGAAAAAGAGACCGAGCTTTGGACACGGGGTGCCACCCACGCCATAAAGCCACCATCCCAATGTCCTGCTGTTCCTCTTTTTATGACGCAGCGCTGTCATCAACTTGGCTGAGGGAAAGAGAGGCCACTATCATCCGGGTCAGTGTGTTCGTCAGCCCTCCATCAAGCCAACTGGAGTCGCTAAGCAACAGCTAACTGAGTAAAGTTGTTGGCGTGTTGACAAGAGGGGCTCCCAGTTTTGTTTGAAGTGGCTGATACTTTGCAGAGGGGCATTGAGGCTCGCTAGCAGTGGCTTCAGAGAAGCTTTGAAAATCAAATACCCCTTTTGATGCTTTTCTTTAATTTAGTATGAAAATGCCTGTCTTTCTACCAAATTGATTAGCATGCCTCCATCTCTTACAGCCCCCCTGGGCCTGTTAATTTACAAATTAAATATTTTACTGGAGCAATATTGTTCTGTGATTGGCTGTGAGGCTAAAACTAAGATGGATCAATAGATATGGCAGCAGCCTTATAAAGCTCTTTAGCAGGTAACTCAGTGGAGAGAAATGGACAGAACCAATGTCCTTGATGGACTTGGCTTGAGGTGCTGCTACTTGGAGAGGCCACATTTAAACAGCTTTGTACTGACTTTGAACAGGAACAGCTGCAGGGCTGAACCAACCTGCTGGGGCTAAAACACACAAACAAACTCACAACTTGTCTGTATGCTAGCAGGGGACACTCCAGGATGTGTCTTGGGTCACAAAAAGAGGACATATAAACATTACACAGCTGGCTCAAGTCATCTTTCCAACTTCAATGAAGACTTTTTGGTTCTATTAGGTAAGACGAGGAGGGGTGCTCATTGATGAGCTGCTTCATTGCTTATTCATCAGGCTACTTTTAGAGCTTAAAGAATGAAGACGTTTGTTGACAGAACCTATCGTCCAGTTAAGTAACGTTGATAATAAATTGTGCAAGCATGCATGCTATACATAGACTCATATTCAGCAGGGTCCGGTGTGGTTTCAAGCACGGTGTTAAAGCATGCAGCCTTCAGAGTCGGTGCAAAGGATGGCTTACTCGGATCCGCACAGAACCAGTTTGTTTCATTGATCAGTGGCTAAGCGCTGCCTGCTTGTAGCTATTCCTGCGACAGTCAATACACCACTGCAGTTTCTGCATGGTATCGCTTTCCAGTTGACCTCAACAGAGAGCACTCCCCATATGCCCAGTCATCATACCTGGGTCGAGCCAGCAATCAATCAAACAAGATCACATGCAAAATGAGTAGCTTGCTTGGTGTGATATAGCTGTTAATAAATGAACAGGCCATGTTTTTATGTTAGAGAAGGGAAGCAACGACATTCAGTCATCATCTCCCTCACATTCTGTCTTTGCCTAACCCTCATACTCCACACACGCGCACACACACTTTCATTTTCACATGCAAAGGCACATGTTCACACACCCCTCTGATTCTGTATTATGCATAAAATTAACTATATAATTCATTGAATGCTTTTAAGTCTCTGCAGCTTTTAATGTTTTCACAAAAGTGGCTGACTACAACAGTTATTGCTCTCTGTAACTGAGCAACACTGCAAAGCTCAATCAGGGCCTGTCACCTCTGACTATACATTCTACTGCAGCATGAGATGTGCACAAGTCTCAACAGCATTATTTCAACGCTGTTGCAATCTCTGTTTTTGGGCACTTTTACATTTTGACAGATGATGATGCAATATGCAGTGTTCAGGGCTAATAAAATTGAATACAGATGACTCAGAGTTTCCATAGTGTCTAATAGTCGTTGAAGAGTTTCATGCAATAAAATGAAAAATACACTGGAACTGAGCTGTTCCAGTTGGATCCAGGCCACATTTTAAGTCACATTTTTTTTTAAACTGAGTCACCCAAACCGTTGAATACAATTCCTTCTTTTTAAAATAATTGTTAAATGTATTTCTTTCCTCATTTTAAAGGTTTTGATATGGACTACTGGTAAAATAATCAAAGTCATTGTTGTTAAATGAATGCAATTATTTAATTTTGTATTGATAAATTAATCACTAAAAAGAAAATAGCATGTATGGAAAAATGTCATCTTGTTATTTGCCTATTTGTGTTGCAATGTTTTTTTCTTTTGTTTTTTTCTTCTCACCTTTATACTTCTTTGGTGAAACATATATTTTAAATGAAATTTAACTTTTTTATTCATTTAATCCTTCAGAAATACTAAGCAGTGACTTCTCATACATATGATTTAATGGTGTAATGAAATGATGCAACCTCCGTTCTGCCCTGCTTTATCTTAAAATTCTATCTCAAATGACATTGAATTAAACAGTTGATTTTTAATTGATCTTTTCTTTTTGTTTTTGATGCATTTGCTTGCTCCTTTCATTCAGTTTAGCTTAACTTTGTCTAAGTTTCGTATCTTCTTATATATCCACCCTTGCCTCTGTTACAGGTATCACAGAGACCATCGCCCAGTTGGCCTCAGGCTGGGTGACAGACAGGAACCTGTTCCATAAATATCACTACCACAAAGCCTACCTGATCCTGTGTGGCTTGGTCAACCTGCTCTCCCCACTGGCGACCTCCTACATGTTGTTGATGGTCTACGCTATCTTCTTTGCCATCTTCTGTGGTGGCTACATGGCTCTGCTGCTTCCTGTTCTCGTAAGGACTAACCCACCAGAACATACACATCGTTCTTTTATTAAAGCAAATTCACATCAGTGACCAGTTCTGTATGGTTTCTTCTAAATTCTAAGAGAACAGACGAACTATATGTTGAGTCATTCAGAATTTTAAGAGATGTTTTAAGCAAGGAGTGAATAACTCATCATGTTACACAGCAGGGAAGGGCAGAGAGTAAGAGTGAAGCTGAATACTGCAGTATCTGTAGCATCTTTAGAAACTACCAAACTTTCTGACATTCACACCTGCATTACTCCCATTATAGTGTCATTCAGCATTTCCGTTACCTTGCAACTCCTCCCAGTATCAGACTCAGAAACGGGTATCACGGTATCAGATGAAATCATAATAGTTGCACTTTTGTTTAAAAGTGTAAAGGTTAGCGGTTGTTATTACATCATGTAGTCATGCACTGTTAAAGAAACCTATCATTGAAGTAGACAATTGGAGATGTTTCCCAACCGCTGTTCAGGGTGAGATAACACATTGAGTCATTGGGTATTCGGTATCTTTGGGTCACATCACTCTAGAAAATAGAAACACGAATGTGGATTCATTTGGTTTATTCAGTGGTGAGGTTTCAAAGGCCAGGACTTGCCTCTGGGCCTGACATGATGACATGCTCTGACCTTAATGACAGTGTGATTTCATTTTTTCCATTCTCTTCTTGATTTGAATGAAAGGGCCATGAGATAAAACGGATCTGGGAGTAAAGATAAAACTCGCCTTCTCATCTCTGTCGCTAATTACAAATGGGCAGGCTATAAAATTATAGTAGTAGTAGTAGTAGTATAAAAGTTTCTTGCACGCTGAATTAGAAGAGGAGCTGCTGATGGACGTCCATGGTTACAGACTCAATTACAGAAACAAATGTTTCTTCTTTGAAACTGTGGTTGGTCCATGGTAACTTTGCCAGTCTCACAACATGGGCTCCATTTGTGGATTAAAATATTAGAAAAAAACTAAAAGAGATGATATTGTGCATTGTATGTATAGAAAGTAAGGAAATAATGTGTGCATCCAGCACAAGGAGAACAAAATACCTCATTGGTGGTTTGTTGTGTAGAAAGTCTGAAGTTTTTAGGGTCTTTGATCAAAAACTGTCTTCTACAATATAGCAACACTTTCCTCCTGTGGTCCATAAGGAAAAACCTCATTTGTCTCAGTTCAGTTAAATGCAGCAAAGTATTATTTTCTCCACAGCAGATTTATGATACAACTTTAAAGTGTTAGTACTTCTTATATTTATTCATAAAGAGGAAAGGAACATTTGCCTTATTAGCGGTTAAAAGTCCAGCATTTATGATGGTAACAGGAAGATTTGGGCTCAGGACAGGCATTAGTTGAATATCTGTGACAGCACCATTAACGCTAAACAACAAATGCATCTTCCAGATGATGTCTGTTTCAGGGAAGGCTTTGCTAATTTCCTCTATAGCAGGAGATAATCCTCATTCATATTATTCACAGTGAGAACAGAAGTGCTAAATTCATCCGTCTGCACACCAGACTATCGCAAAGCGGAAAAAGAGGAACTTTTTATCAATTATTTATCAGGCATGAAAGGGGAAATATTTCCTTTTAAAATCAAGAGCAGCTCCTAAATGCTTCATAGTTTACACTGCTGAACATCCCCTCTCCTAACATTATTAAATGTGCTTTTGCTATGATATATGAAAAGAGGATATTTTATAAATAATACATAATAATAATGTGAAATAATAAAAATTCCTGTTACATAATTTCGTATTTAGCCTGTACCTTTTGCTACCTCACATCTCACATGTTTTTGAAAACGGTTTAAGATTGTGTCAAAGCTTTTACCAGGTGATTCATTAGGATAAGCCTGAAGTACTTTGGTTGTTTCTTTAGCTTTTGCAAGTTTTCTCTCCGCTGTTTCACAGTTATGTATCTGCGTGTGTGTGTGTGTTTGATTAGTGCAGTGCAAGAAGGTGGAACAGTCTGACGATAAAGATCTGTGCTGCAGGTCATGGTATATGAGTTTCAGGCTGAATGTGTGTTTTCTGCCCCGCAGGTTGACCTTGTTGGCTCGGAGAAACTCAATAACTCCATGGGCTTCTCCATGTTCTTTGTTGGCTTGGGCTGCCTCACAGGGCCTCCTTTGGCAGGTAAGTGAGTCACTTCTTGGAAAACCTTCAAGACTCACACGTGCGGACCCACTGAAATGTACAGAAACCCTTTTATATGTTCTCCATGTGCATTTGATGATAACCATGGCATTTGAGAATTTTTACATATGTGTGTTGGTTCATAATTCCTTGAGACAGGGAGGGGGAGGGGCCGCTTGACAGACTTCTTTATGAACATAGAGTGTTGAGGTGTGTTTGAGAACATATTTTCAAAGGGTACTGAATTCCCTGTAGTGCCTCGAGGATCAGCCTGTCAGTGCTTAAGCAACAGCTGTCAAGTGTGAAAACTAAACCATACAGTAAAGGAACAACCTATAGTTTGTGCTGGCCTCAGTTCTTCCTGGAAATTCGGGTTTTTCTATAAGAAAATCCACACAGAAGTCACTGGGTCTTCCTCTCTGAGAGCAGGTCAGATCAAGCCCTTAGAATAACAGTCATGTGTCAGGATCTTGGGGGGCTTGGTTGTTCTAGGTCTGGCATTAAATTCATTTATGACAGATACAGCAGGATCAAGAAATTTTCACTTTCATTGCGCTGCAAGTGGGGCATGATGATGCAATGACCTGCGATCTTATGTAAAAAAAGGAAAAAAGCCACGCCAGGCCAAATAAAAATTGGCTTTCATTTGCATATTTAGCATGTATTGATAGTGGGTGGGTTGTGAATAGTGGTTCAGTTGTACAGGGTGGGCAAGATTATTATACAACTTCAGACCCACGAGTGGGGAAAAAAACAAAGGCTGTAAATCAGCACATCACTACTGCATGAGGTGTACAGCTGGATCAAATAAAGAGATAAAATAAAATGCAGGCCACAAGTATCACTGATGTTTCAAATGTCTTATTTTTTTTTTTCGATTAGAAAAAAAAGTCTGGTAGCCTACATATAAACTGGGATGATGCAGATAGCGTTTATTGTTTGATTAATAATTTTGCATATCAGCTGATGGCGAGTGCATCAGCATCACATAGCCTACACCTCCATTTTCCATGGAGCCAAACAACATACAATCACAACGTCATCTCAGGCGTTATTTCTGTTCGTCAGTGATGTTAGTGCAGGCCGTCTCTTTTTAAGAACTCAGCATCATAAACATTGATTATTGGCATTATTTCCTCTTCGGTTACTCTTAGCATGTCAGGAGTCCTCCTGACTTCTCCTAACTATTCTCAAGTTTAAGAGCTAGTTTTAGCGCTAAGATGCTTTGTGAAATATTCTTAGGCAAACAATTTACGAGTCCTAAAGTTAGGACCGACATGCCCACTTTTTCTAAGAGTTACTCCTTAATCAGGCGTATAGGAGCTTTCTTTAGCGCTTAGATTCTTTGTGAATCTGGTAATGCATTCAGGACCTACACAGCATGTCCTCCTAACAGCGACTCTTCCTTTCCTTGAATAACCATGGTACTTCTAGGAAAATAACTCTTACTCCCTCATGCTATAATTGGCCCCAGTTTAAACAAGGAGGGGGGCTTGAATCTGCTGATTTGGTCTGTGCCCGCTGTGTTAAGCAGTCCCGTCAGAGGAACTTGTGGATTGTGGGGGTTGAAATATGACCAATGACCCCGTTTAGGGTGGAACAGAAATAACTTGGGGTTCCGTTTACCGTCCCTGCTGTTTGGTGACCATGGGCCTTTCTTCAGGATGCGCAGTCTGTTTAATTCTTTTACCTGTGGTAGCAAACTCTCAGCTTTATGTCAGCATTCGATCAATTTTAAACTCGTCTCAGTAGCTTTATTGCACAGAAATGTTAATGTTAACTTTACAAAGAGCTGGATTCTTGAATGATATTTGCAGGACTGCAACTTATCTGGTCAGATTTGTTCATGGCCACATGAGTTTGAACCGATCAGTGTCCTGTACCAATTATTGGTTTAATCTCTGTATCACTGACTAGACGGCTTGGTTTCTCAAACTGGATTCAATTTTTTTTCATGATATTAACTAGGGCTGGTCGATATGGCCTCAAATCAATATCACGATATACTGAGCAGTTCATCTCAATACTGATAAAAGGACGAAAACAGCACTATGGTGCACAATTTCTATTTGCCACAGATGTAATATCAGACTGATGTACGGGTCCACTGTGCTGTACACTGTTCAGAGTTTTTGTAAAATATTTCATATGAATTAATTCATACTGGGACCGATAAGCATTGTGTTTTCAGTTTCTTAAGATATCAAATTTATTGATGGGCAAAAATTATATCGGTAATCGTAAATGTTGGTATCAGTAAATTTTCGAAATAATTCCCAACCCTAATTTTAACATACATATTTTATCCAATCAACAGCTGAGTAATTGCTTTGAAATGTGAGGGAAGAGTGCACCAGTCTATTTACTGGTGTTATAATGAAGCCTATGGGGAAAACAGCACACAACTTACAGTCAGACAGAGCTGAGGTTTTTGTTATGCCATTAGGCTACTGAACTGGAAGCCTGGAATATGTCAAACACATAATGGGATCAGATAATTACCAAAGCCTTTTGGGGCTAAAGTTGTTGCCAGAACATTAGGTGTGGGGGGGAAGGTATTCATCTGTAAGATGCACAGTGGCCAAAGCACACATCCAGCAGCTTAAAGGAACAACTGACGGGCAGGGATGAGATCGGCCAACAACCGTGCCAGAAAATATAAAATTTTTTCTTTATGGATGAAAAATGTATTATTTATGTTAAATCAGGTATTCCAAATGATGTGAATATTCTAAATGCTGGACTTGATTAGGGGAGACAACCGTAAAGAAACATGAATATTTAATAATTGTTGGTGGAAATACAAACGAGCTACAAATATCTTTTTTTTAATAAAATACAAAAGCAGATTTATAAATAGACAGTTTTCATAGGCTTTATACATATGCCATTCTAGATAACCAAAAATATAGACAGTAATAAGTTTGACACCATCCTTGAGCAGTATGATTATACAGACTTCAAGCAGCATGTTAATTAATGTTAAACGTGCTCATTCAGACAGACTCTAATGTGTTGCTTTTGTTTTTCAGGGTTCCTGTACGATTACACTCAGACTTATGACTGTTCTTTCTACCTGGCCGGACTCTGCTATCTACTCTCTTCCCTCTCCCTGTTCCTGGAGCCACTGGCTCAGCGCTGGAGGGCCCGGAAGAAACTGTCCCAGACAAAGAGCGCAGAAAGCAGCTGTAAGACCAATGGGTGCTTCACCCCTGACCACCTGCAGAACGGCGCTGTGTAGGAATGAAACCCAGGGAAGAATCCTGAACCAACATGCTCAAGACCACAGGCCTGCATACCTTGGACCCTGGACTCTGGCTTAAAGTTGGGATCGTGATCATAAATTTCAGCAGGAGTGTGGCACCGGAGTTACAGTAACACGACGAGAACATGTGATGGTCTGAACACGTAATCATGCAGAATCTTTATAAAGCCAAAATTCTTGTGCTTTTTATTCCCCTCTTCCTCTTATCGAGGATACAAGCATTAAAGCTGAAGTCGGTTCTCACATGAATAATTTATTGAGAGAATAATAAATTGTTTCTCAATGCAACAAAAGACCTGCACTGACTTTGCTGCAGCGTTTCACTGCACAATATGATGCCGTGAGTCAAGCAAGGCAGTTGATCTAAAAGAAATCTCGTCTTCCACCAGCTTTTTAATGGATGTTCAACAATGGAGAATATCCATGATGGGGTATGCTACAGCCTACATCTCTTGTGGAGGCTTTTACCTGTATCTGTAAATCCATTCTCACCGATATGCACTTGGAGCCAAGTTGTGATTATGTTGCATGACTTTTTCTATTAACTGCCATGTAGTCAAAATACTGAGCAACCATGTCATTGCAGCCTTCTCCTATGACACAATGTGTAATCTTGTATATGAAGCCAAAAAAAGCACAATAGCTTTTGTAGTTGGACAGAAAATGTATGCTTTCAGATTATTGTAAGCATGTAGGAGCATTTAACTTTCAGCAACGCACACTAATCTGCTGGTATTTCCGTCTCTAATTGTAAAAATCTGAATGCGTTTTGTTTTTGGGGGGGGTTGTAAACAATTTCAAATATGTCAGCATACTTTAATCCAGACTCACTGCTCTGTGCTCTTCGTGTTTGGTTAAGGTTTTTAGGATATTTTTTTATCATTTGAATCCTTTTCAAAACTATCTGCTGATTTTTCAGTGGTCAATTATTTTTGTGCCTCTTTTGTTGTCTGAATGTCACCACTTTTACTTGTTGATGTTAACTCAGTTTTCCATACTTGCCAGTCTTTCTGGAAAATGATTTTAAATGTTTTGTCTTTTTTTTTTAGATCCCCAAGGGTGTAATAGGTAATAGGTGACTTTGAAAATGAGACATTCAAGGGCAGTTGGAAGTTCTGTGAAAATCTAACTTCTACAAATGCTGGCTTTATGCTTTTCACATCAAGTAACAGGAATGTTCAGCTGCTGGCATTCCTGCTTTCACCCCTTATTCTCAAACTGATGTTTAAACTGCTTTTAGCTTATATAGGTCAGCAGCAGCACCTGACACTTTAACTGATTTACTCCTCGAATGAAGTGAACCCCTTCTACTGGCACAAGACACAACTGTCCCTACTTGTGGAACAGCGTGGTTTATTCACACATCAGCTAAGATGTTCGCTGCTTCCATTTTTCAACCTCATCTTATAATTTTAAAAGAATTATTCAAGCCCTTGAAACCCTCAGGTCAACTTTCACTTTCTCAGCAGATTTCCCTGTTTGGGTCTCAGACTTTAGTCTCTGTAATATAAGTGCTACGTTACAATTCCAGTCATTTCAGTCTGCAAAGTCAGCTCCCACAGCCCCCTTTCTTCACATTTTATAAATATGAACCTGTTTACAATGGCTGCTGCTGCAGAAAGTCTTTTTTTTTTTATCATAACCACAGCTGTTGCATTTCCAGTGCTGCCGCTATCCCCTCATTTACTGCCTATCCCTTTTTTTACCCACCAAGCGAAACAAATATATATCATGTTCCTTCACCGATGGCATACCTCCAGATCATTGCTTCCCCAGGGCTGTTCTATGCAAGTGCACCAACCCCAAAACCCTCATTCCTCCCCCTTTTAATTAAAGCACACACATTTTTACATTTGCAAATACACCAGCTCCTGAGAGAGGAGTGTTTTCTATGCTTTGATCACTGTTTGGCTGAGGGGTAACAGAGCTGATGAGCTCTACTGAACAACAGGCTTTTCTGTGCTGTTATGTGCAATGATTTTGTTAGCATTGCGTATCTGTTAAACTTTGACCAGCCGTGTTGACGATGTGTTGTTACCCCAACTGGACTGTTCCTAACTGTTGCCCCGGACTTTACAGTGCCTACAGGCAGCCAACTAATAGCAATGCAAACTAGCAGCGTTACAATGTTTATACTTGGTCTGTTCGGTTGTCGAATCTTTTTTATAATGTAATGATTTTTGTGTTTTCAATGGGTTTCTTGTTTTTCCACCACTGTTTGCCTTATGAGGTTATGTGTCCTTTACTAATTTTTCTGTAATGCCAGCCAAAGATCACATCATAAACCTACCTTCAACTTGATGAGGGGGAAAAAGTGTGGATGGTTAATGTAATTCAAGCCATTTTTGACCACCTATTATTCAGCATTTTCCTGGTCTTCTTTGAGGACAGGCTAAAATCTGGTTATGTGTTTTGCCATGCTGCCCTCTCATGGCAGAAGGAGGCTCCTATTCAAAGAATGCTGCCTCAATTAGTACCAAATTATTCCCCCTCAACTCGCTTACACAATAATGCCCAATGCTCTTTGTAATGTTTCTATAACGACAGTCATGCACAAAAGCTCTTTTGGCTCACGAGTTGCATTCACTACCAATATGCTTTTGTGATTTAGGTTCACTGAAGCTTTTGTACCATAAGAACTCTTTTATGATAAGTATTTGATGCTTTAAAAGTAAATTTGGTTATGGGTTATTTTACTTCTTAGTCATCAGGATTATGTTGAATAGCTAAGCAGTATGTCTGAGTAATGTTAATGTCCTTTCAGCGATGTCTCAAACACCACTGATAAAGAACTGGGTGCTTTTTGATGGCATCTTATCTTGTGTTGTTGTTTTTGTTGTTGTTTTTACAGCAATTGCATTAAAGGGGGAAGTCGTGTTTGGTAAATGTTTTGGTTCCTGGATTTATGACAGATTGACTTTTAAAAATATGTCTAACCAATCATAGATAATCTGTTCCAAGACTGTAGACTTTGTTTTGAAGCCTTGTAACAGTGCACAGGTCAGCTGTAATAAACTGATGTGTGGCTTAACTCTGTGAATGTGTGATTCAAAAAACTCAGAAGCATCAAAGCCAGGAAAAAAAAACCCCACATGCTATACAATAAATTAAACATACTTTATTGACACAACACTCAATAACTCAAGCATGTTTACATTTTGTAATAAAGGCATGTTACAATATTTCTCTATTGTACACCTGTAAACTTTCCACATATAGCATCACATAGTGCAAAATCAAAAACACACAGTTTACTTACAGAAGATGACACCTTGAACACTTGCCCAGTGTCCTGGAACGCTTCCCAGTGGATCTCTGAAGAGAAAACAAACATTTTCACGGACAGAGTTAGATTACAGGTAGTTTTATTGGTTTAAATGTCGGAGGGGAAAAAAATCTTGGTGGAAAAAAAAACACTTATGCCAGATTAATTTGCTCTGTATATAGCCTAATAAAATAAAATTAGTGGCACAGGCTGCCAAGACCTTCACAGGATTATGTAAAATGTTTAGCTTTTTGCAATGGGTTATACTTAATCCCAAGTTTCTTTAACCATGATGCATTACAAAGGATGTCATGAGTTGGGTCATGGGTTCAGTTCATTGTTACGTGCCATGTGCATATGTACCCAGCCAAGGTGTCCCATCAAACAGCACTGGCACATGATTAGTTTTACTGCTAAAACTTTGACTACAATCTGTAATCAGTAAAAACGTTACTTTTTCTGTCCAGCTTTCAAATTTATAGGTTACTAGAATTCAAGAAGTATCTATTCAAATTTGTGAAACTGTAACATAGACATTTGTGTGTATGCACGTTGATACATTAACTTTAAATTTAAATAACCTCCTGTTGTTTGGACATTTCAGTGAGCATTTGACTATAAATATGAACAATAACTTACCAAATATCCTCTTGATGTTCGTTTCATGTTTCACAAATGCAGTAAGAGGGAACTGAAGTTAACTTTGTTTATTGAAACTTAAGTTGTTCTTTAGTCTGATTATGCTTTTAGCAGAGTTAAAGGACACTTCCAGCCCTTCCAGGGATTGTTTATAACCATAACCTACATTATGGGGTTAATCATTTCATCAAAGTGTCGTTCTGCATTATATATTAAGTAGTCTATGAATGGGGCGACTGGTCTATAGAGGTTTAGACTAGTGATGGAAACCAACACTGCTAACCAACACTTGCAGTAGAAACAGAGTCATAGCATTATTATAGAAAATAAAAAGAATCTAATGATTTAACTGGATTAAATGTGTACATTCTTTTTGTGTTTCTGCTAGTAAATAGAGGTGTAATGATCTTATAATCCTTAGGATCAATACAGTAACCTTTTACGTAAATCAGAAATTATTCAGTTGTTAAACTTTCAAGGGCCTCACAAGTGCAAAAATCAAATGTGAAACAATCTAGTAATGTAAATGAGTGAAATGGAGCTTGACTGGGTCGGAATTGTACTTAAGTACCTAAATATTCATTATCATCACTTCTTAATGATTTGTTACACTGTGACAAAATTACTTTTTTGTTTCCAGAGACAGAATAGATGTTTTAGTCAACATGTATATATAAATGGCTGCAAAATCAACAGCGCTGTATTTGACATAACATTCAGTTGAATATTCAACACTAGAATGACTGCGGTCTAATCGTAAAAGCTCGCTTCATTTCATCGTCTAGATTTGCTTTAAAATCTTAAATGCCTCGGCACGATTCTTTTAATAGAAATATTAAGATTAAGAAACTATTACTATGGGAAATAATAGAATTTATCTGTTAAACTGAAGTACTGTGGGCAATGTTGTGTTGATGTAATTGAATGCTCTTATTATCTTACATTCGTTCCCCCATTACAATCAGTAGAAATAACTTGCAAAATGACTAAGAACAGGAGTGAACTCATTTGCATTTCCTATTATACAACACGTGGTGTTGACCATTGATACTCACCTCTGCTGCCTGAGCCACCGATACAGTCATGGCTGGCAGTGCTTGTTCGTCTTACTCACCATCCTACCGTTTCTGTACAGCAGGCGTACAGTCGTACCAGCTCCGTCCCGAGTGGCAGGTGCTGCACTTTAGGGGAGGAGAGCAGGTGCTCCGTGCTCCTCCAGATGGCAATGTTTCTCAGGTGAAGTAAGCCGTCCTTTCCAGCACAGGACGCTTCATTTGTTTTCACACACACATGGCTAAGATGTACGGAAGAAGGGAATGGAAACATTTCTTTCCTGTGTAAAGAGGCCTTAAACTTGAAAAAGAGAACTGGGTAAATAAACAGGTGTCCTAGGAGAACTTCGGTGAAGGGTGCGATCCGCCTGCGTGGAGTCCTTCCAGGGACGGCAGAACGAGTCAACCTGTTCGACTTTCATTTCCATACAGTCGGACCTCAGATGGCAGCAGGAAACAGCTTCACTCAGCTCCACAGAGGAGCTGAGACCGGAGCCAATGAAATTCCTAGCTGAGGTCTGAGCCAATCCTCTTCCCTGATACAAACATTTAGTCAAATCAAATCCTAACTGGGCAAAGTGTGATAAAAACAAATCAGCCCAGGGGTTCAGCTGGGCCTCTGCAGTGAGTCAGCTTGAACTGTAGATGCTACGGAAATTTCAGAGTTGTGTCACTTTCAATCTCCCCAGTGGAGCGTGTGACGGCCAGTGACGAGTTTCCCTTGCCTCCTATTCAGGAACATTGCAAATGAAACCTTTTGAGTAACGGCCACAGAAGATAACAGGATACTGCCGTGTGACGCCGTTCTCTCCAGGCCTCGCCTCCCAAACTGCACGGCTGTACGCGTCTGCCGCCGTTTCACACTGCAAACTGGAATCTGGGCAGCAAACAAGGTCACGTGGAAGCTCCTCAATCCTGATCAGGTGTTTGCATGCCAGCAGGACCAGTCGGAGGAGAAAGTAAGTTATGAAGGGCAACTTAGGAGCTCAGAACTGGCCTTTTAGCAAACAGTGATCCTCACATGAAACGTGGGTCTCTCCTCACGGGAGCTAAACGATTTGCAAGTTGTCTCCCCTGCTGCCAGCAGAAACCAAATTTCAAGTGACAACTCCTCGGAAACACAATAAGGCACCGCTGCTTGTTTCTTCAATTCACTTCCATCGAAGAAACACGTTTCCCTTCAAATGAACAATTTATTGATATTCTGTCACATTAAGTGCCCAAAACGCACTTGCAGGTATGTCAACAGCTTCGCACGGGCACAACGGATTTTCCTTTTCCCATGACATCAAAGCGTACATTGCTCAATTGTCCACTTAAAACAGAAGTCATCACATGTGCAGATGGGCTACACAACTTAAAAGCTGCCTCGTCAGTTGGGTGGGTGGGGGGGAGTCCAGTTTCAGTCGGTGTGATGTTCACATGTACAATAATTTGCCACATGAATGTTTTTCAATAAATATAAAACCAAACGGAGCAAATTATAATTCGTAAGGAGCTACTGTGTGACAAGCATACAATGGCTACAAATAGTCAGGAGAGTAGGCCTTTGAAAGATGTTGGCAAGCATGAGTTAAATACTGTTTAAATTGAAACCTCTAAAATGCAACTCAGCATTTACTGTTTAAGTACATCTAAATTTTTAAAAACTGCACAGACCTACTACTGAACAAACAGCAGGTGTGTTACCTTGCACCAGTATTTTACTGACTTTGAATATCATTGTCGACTAGTTTCTGGGGGGGAGGGGGGGGGCGGGGGGCAAAACCCAAACAAAACACCAAAACCCTCTAAGCTTTTTTTTCTCAGTTACTACTGTAGTTTGTCATAATTTACATTAAACAACCATTTCTAATCAAGGGATGCACTAAATAAAACACTGAGTATAAAATACAGAACGGTGTTAGTACTTGCTGTTCTATAAGCTTCATGTATTATCTTATAGGCTGTCCTCAGGGCAAAACAAATGTCACATCTGTTAGTTATCTGCATTCCACACATAACTGATAAGAGGTAATTTGGGGGGTTTTGTTTTGTTTTTTTACCTGTCAACACACATTTAACTTTACAGTCTAAGCTGCAATTTGGAGCTGAAATTAAGAGGAACGCAATTCACACTCGTACACTGATCTTGAACATAATTTGCCGTTTTTATCACACAGATATAATAAAGGTAACTGAAATGTATGACCTGTATCTGGAGTTTTACCTCATGACCTTTGTGTTGTCCAATTTGGACATTACACAGATTTAGATTCAGCAAAATAAAAACACATTACACATCTCTTGTTCAGCGCATCACATATATATATATACAGTACCAATCAAAAGTTTGGACACACTTTCCCATTTAATTTATTCAAACTTTTGACTGGTGGTGTACACACACACATTATTTATATATATA